>VZRW01000869.1:36493-48104 GCA_013398125.1 Aegotheles bennettii | reverse complement strand
CCCTTTTCCCCCTCTTTTTCCTCCCCTTGAAGAACCCTCACCCAGACACCCGAGCATGTTCTGTTCACACCAGGGAGTTTGTTAGAGAAAAGAAATACAGAACCGAAGCGGAAGCGTTCGGCTGGAGCTTTGTCTTTGAGGACTTCGTATCTGAAGAGCTGAAAAAAAAAGTCACCCAGAAACTGGAGGTAAATTGGGAGTCCTGTGGGGGTGAGTTTCAGTGGTGATGCTGGAGATGGTTTTTCTGATCCCATGGGGGTGAGTTTCAGTGGTGATGCTGGAGATGGTTTTTCTGATCCCATGGGGGTGAGTTTCAGTGGTGATGCTGGAGGTGGTTTTTCTGATCCCATGGGGGTGAGTTTCAGTGGTGATGCTGGAGGTGGTTTTTCTGATCCCATGGGGGTGAGTTTCAGTGGTGATGCTGGAGGTGGTTTTTCTGATCCCATCCCTGTCCGACCTCTCTGTTTTAAGTATAAAAGCCCCAGGAGTGGGGACCCTCACCAGCACTGCTTTTCTGCTGAGGAGCAGCCACCTCTGCCATTCTTAGTGGTTTTCCTTTAGCCTTGGATTATTTTACTTTTGAAACAGGGTTGAGCATGGGTTGATTCATGGCCCTTTGGTGTTTACATCCTCTCCAAACGCTGTCACACCGGACTCATGAGATGCTCCAGCGAGCTGGGAGAGAGCAAAGCATGTTTCCAAGCACTTTATTAATCAAACCTAAAATCAGAAAAACGAACCAGCATGGGCTTCTCGATCTGTTTGCAATTCTAAAAGCAAATGGCTCTACTCTTGGAAAGCATGATCAAAATGCCTGTGATAACCCAGCTCACATTTAACCATCTCCAGGCTAACGAGCGCTTTCCTTTGCTCACGCTGATGTAGGATGGGGTGTGGGGGGGTCACCAGTTCAGCTTTAATGTGGTGTTGTTTCTTTTCCCAGTCTGCCCCGTGGTGGCTGCCCATTGAGAAGGCTTTTTGGCGACAGGTGAGTAAAAACCTACAGCAGTGAGTCCTCTCCGTGCTGGGACCATGCATGTGTTAGTGTGTGACCAACTGTATTGACCAAAAACAGGGAGAAAAACAGGTGCCTTGGTCTGCCCTCTCCTTTATTCCCTTTTTCATTGAAAAGTTTATGAACACAACTAAAACCTGTTTGATGCAATGCTTCCCAGCCCTCGGGCCCTGGCTCCAGCATAAAGGACAGGCTGGATTACCCAGTGCTGCACGTGAGCTGGAACGACGCGCAGGCGTTCTGTGCCTGGAAAGGGAAGAGGCTCCCGACGGAGGAGGAGTGGGAATTTGCTGCCAGGGGAGGACTGGAGCGTACGTACCACAAGCTCTGACCTTTTTCCAGACTGAGGTACCAAGTCATGTTAGTTCTACCAGGTCTAAACCTCCATCCAGGGATGTTTTCAGAGGTTAATCTGGGGGGCTGAACCACCTCTTTTGGCCTGGGAGTTGAATTATTAATAATAATAATAATAATAATAATCATCATCATCATCTTATCTATGGTCTTAATGTATCCTCCTAAACAAAAGCACTTCTGCCAGCTTAAAAATACCATTTACTGGGCTTGGGGCAAGGAGTGTCCCACCTGCCCCACAGGTTGATGGTGGCCTAAAGCAGCCACGGGGACCTCTGGGGACCGCAGGACTCCCTGGTGGCAGTGATGGTTTGGAAATGGGAAGCTGTTGCTGATTCCCACCTTTCCTCGCCTTCTTGGTGGTGTCTGTAGGGATCAGACCCACAAGCCCCATTCACACAACCCCTCTCGGTGTCCTGAGCCGAGCAGATAAGCATGGACATAAGAGCCTGGTTAAAAATAGGCAGATGGAGAGGCTGGAGTGACACAGGGATCATGGGTGTCTCTTCTTCCTTGGCAGAAAGGGTGTATCCCTGGGGGAACAAGTTTCAGCCGAACCGGATGAATCTGTGGCAGGTAAGATCCTAAAAATCATCCTGTCTATGCTGAGCTCTTCTGAGGATGGTGTTGAACTCGACCACAGAGTGTGCATGGCCACCTGAGCAGCTGCATGGTCCTGGGTAGCAGAAATCCAGCTCTGGTGGGTTATCCAAAATATCCTTAGAGGGAGCAGGCTTAGCCCAGCTTCCCTGGGAAACCAGGATTTCAGTGCTCCCAAAAATCCATACATCCCCAAAAATCCATGCATCCCAAAAAATCCATACATCCCCAAAAATTCACACACCAAAAATTCACACCTACATTTGTTTGAGCAGGAGGTTGTCTCAGGAGAACTTTAGATGGTTGATCTCCTCTCTCAGCCAGAAATGCTGTGTAAAATGAATTTCCAACAGAGTTACTGCCATCGTTTAAGTGTAACACGGCCTTGTGAAGAGCAGGACGTGGTGTTGTCTCCATGGTGGGTCTTTGCTCCCAGGGATCTCTTCCCACAGGGGGATTTCCCGAGGGTGGACACGGCTGAAGATGGTTATCACGGCGTCTCACCGGTGGCAGCGTTCCCTCCTCAGAACAACTACGGTACGGAGCAGACATCCCTGCCCTGCTTTAGGGGCTGGCATCTGCTCCCTAAGTAACCCTGATTATAAAGTCCCGTGGTTGTAGCAGAGTTTCAGGAATGATGTGGGATCACAGAATAACGGAGCCCAGTGACAGCACTGGTGGTTGTCACTGGAGTTGCCTGGTGTGCACTTCCAGGCACCAAACCAGCCCCTGCTTTTAATTAGAACTCACCAATTTGGTGCTTCCTTGCAATTTATCTGAAATCCCAAGCGTGTTCTTTTGAGGGCAGTGGATGCCATTGCCTTCCTGCAGGTGGGAAACAAGGATATGCATGTAAATGAGAGATTAATTGAAGGTTGAGTTGTAAACAGGGGCCAGTTTGCCAGTAAAGAGCTTCTGGTTCCCAGTCTCACCATTACACCACGCTCTTGCAGTGATGCTCTGGATGTTGCACCCCCTTTCCCATACACCAAAGCAGTTTTGAGGCCTTGGTAGATGTGCTCTCACAATCCTGATGCAGAACCATCCGTGTCTCAGGGCTCTCTGACCTGCTGGGGAACACGTGGGAGTGGACGGCGTCGGAGTACCCAGCCCCGGGGCTCTCATCGAGGCAGAAGATGCATGTCCTGAGAGGTGGCTCCTGGATTGACACTGCAGATGGGTCTGCAAATCATCACGCTCGTGTTACCACCAGGTGGGTCTGGGCAGTGCCCAGGTGCTGTTGCGCAGCGATTTCTTCTTGGTTTTATTTGGAAGGAGATTTTATTTTAAAATACATTTGTTTGTTCCTATTCAGTTTCTCTGAGAAGCAGCTAGGAAATCATCTTGCAAATACTGCTAAAACTTTTCCTACTATAAATACATCCCTGACTGCTTCTCAAATCGTGTATTTTCCACAAGTATTTAGAATTAAATGCTTTTCTTCAAGTTATCTCTTGGAGATGTTTCTGGTTGGCTCTAGAGGGCCACATGAAATGGTGTAAGCATTACCTGGGAAGGATCCCTAACACTGGATGTCTTTTTCTCCATAGAATGGGGAACACTCCAGACTCAGCCTCTGACAACCTCAGCTTCCGCTGCGCTGCCGATGTCCTGCCCGGCATGGCTGAGGAAAGCCGGAGCAGACCCGAGCTCTGAAGGGCTCTTGGGAAGAACCTGAAGACATTTTCTCCCATGGAGATGAACGGTGACCCACAGCAGCCACTTCCATTAAACCCAGACAGTTTTACAAATTTATAAAAATAAATACTTTGAGCTAAAACTTTCTGTGCTGGGACAGTTGGGCACACCCAGGGATTGGGAATGGTTTGTCTTCAATGTCCTCTCGGTGTGGCAGCTCTCACAGCTCTCCTTTCCATGTTTAAGTAAGTAGAGGGGTGTGGGATGGGGACAGAGCGGCTCTGACCAGAGTGAACAAACACCCACAGCCCACCCATGACCACCAGCACGGGGCCACCACGAGGGGCAGCTGCCAGGGGGAGCGAAGGGGACATGTCCCTGGAAGGGGGACTTGTACCTTGGTCCCCATCTCAATTGCAGCAGGGGAGATTCAAATTGGACATTAGGAACATTTCTTTACTGTGAGGGTGATTGGGGATGGGAATGGGTTGCCAAGGGAGGAGGTGGAGTCACCGTCCCTGGAGGTGTTCAAGAGGCATCTGAATGTGGCGCTGGGTGATGTGGGTGAGTGGGGATGGAGGTGGGGGTTGGACTGGGTGATCGTGAAGGTCTCTTCCAACCTTGATGATTCTATGATGTCCTGGGAAGTCCCAGCTTTGTACCAGCCCATGAGCCTCCCCAGAAGTGAAACACGGCGCCTTTATTGACCCTTAGACAGTGACCAAGCCATGTGTGTGCTGGTTTCTAAGCACACAATGACACAAACCAGTGCCCCACCTCTCCCAGGTGGTAGAGCCAGCACAGAACCATAGAATCGTTAAGGTTGGAAGGGATCTCCAGGGTCATCAAGTCCAACCTTTATCCCATCATATTCCTAACCATCAGACCATTAGACTGTGGCTGCTGCCCACCTGTGTACAAGCTCTGCCACCAGATCTGATGGCACCAGGAGCCCTGAGCACATGGGTGGACAAGGACACTCCTCTGGGCACTGCTCATCCCTCCTCCACTTGCCACTGCCCCAAAAGGGTCCCACTCCAGTGCCGGGCTGAGCCTCCCCCAGTGAGAGCTGTGGCCAGTGGCAGGACCATACCCTGGGGACAAACCACAGCCATCTCCTGGGTTTGCATTCCCACCTGAGCCCGGGCACATCTTTAAGAGAAGTCAAAGAAGTCACTGGTTGGTTTTCAAGGATTTTACTCGCCGTAGGCTGGAGGGAACTCGTGGGCTCACCCAGTGGTGATCAGAAGAGCCCCTCCTCGGCTGCCAGGGTGAGCAGGATGGCCTTGCAGGTGTTCTCGAAGAGGGCGGCTCTGTTCTGCGCCTCCCCTTTCTTCACCCAGTGCCGGTAGGTGCGGAAGGCGCAGGCGTCGATCAGCTTGCGGATGGGCTTCAGGGCGTACGGGTCCCGCACCACCAGCTCCCTGGTGACCGACTTGGCCAGCCGGTACTGGTAGTAGATGCGGACGGACGCCAGGACAGTCAGGCAGATCACCTGCAGGGGGGCAACAGCCTGGGGTTTGTGCCCCAACACATCCCACACGGCTGCTGTCCATGTGGAGGGGTCAGGAGGAGCTCAGCTCCTGGCACAGGGGGTGTTTGGTCCCATGTGAGCAGTACAGGAGTGCCCTTAACATCACAACTGTGGGTCAGTCCTAGAGGTGTCACCTAATGCCACTTCAGGTGTCTCTGAGCTGCCCTAGTGCCTGGCTATAGGGAAAGGAGAGGGTTCCTCTGGTTTACCAACTTCTGCATCATTTGGTGCACCCGTGTGATGTCAGGCTCATTATTTCCCCTCAGAAGTGATTTTTGTTTGTTTTGTTTAATGATTCCTGAGGGAGGCAGGCTTTTCCCTTTTCTTATTTAATCCTCTCCTGTGGAAAAGCCCCTAGGAAGCATCAGGAAGTAAGTGAATCATAGAATCATTATGGTTGGAAGGGACCTCCAGGGTCATCAAGTCCAACCTTTAACAGTGCTTGGAGAAGAGTCTCCACCCAGGCTGTCACATCCCACCAAAGCCCAGGTCCATCAGCCTCCTTGAACTCTTTGTTTCTCAGCTGGAAAACCCATCCCACGGCTCCTGCAGCTCCCAGGCTCAGGGTGCTGAGACCCAACCTCACCTTGAATTTCCGGAAGGGGCTGAAGTGCCGCACCTCCTCCACGTCGTACTGCTGGAAGAAGGGGTGGGCCAGCGCCTCGCCGGCCGTGTACCGCTGCCGTGGGTCCACCACCAGGAACCGGGAGATCTGCAGGAGGCCACCAGCTTGACCTGGGCTGTCCCAAGTGTCTGCGACCTCCTCCTCCCCAGGTTTTCCCATTCCCATGCACTCACCAGATCCTTGACGGTATCGGAGCGGTCGTCCCACTCCGGGGAGCTGAACTGGTAGTCCCCGTTCATGATCATCCGCAGCATCAGCATCTGCTTACGGTGCCAGAAGGGAGGCGACCCGGCCAGCAAGGTGTACATGATCACCCCAGTGCTCCACCTGCGGGCAGCCCAGTGGGACCCTCCAGCACCCAGGTGCATCCAGATGCACCCAGACCCCCAGGGTGGCTTTGGTGCATCCCCCTGGGCTTTGCCACCCTGGAAAACCAGGCCAGCGTGGTGCTGAGCTCTCTACTGGGGCTCGTTAGCCCTGATGGGTAATTAGCAGGGGCTGCCCTGCTGCTGCTGGGGAGGGGCTTGGGGTTTTTGAGTTGAGCTGATGCAGAGCTGCTCCCCTGGCTGCTTCAGGAGGAAGCTGTGAGTTGGTGGTTATTTGCCTTTCCTGGTTTTTCTTGGGGGTTCTTTAGCAAAGGGAGGTGTGGGACGTGGTGGCACCAGCAAGGCTGGGTGCTCTGGGGCTGTGGTGTGCAAAGTGATCTACTGCAGGGCTTAATGGGGGTATTTCAACTGAAAAGGGGCTGAAATGCCTGTGTGTGTCTTTGGTGGTTTGCTGCAGCTCTGATTAATGCAGACCTGAGCCCAAACCCACCAGAGATGGTGGCAATGTCCCCAAAGGGCTGGGGTCTGATGGGCTTTCCTGAGCTGGCTGCTCTCTCAGGAGCTGCCTTGGGCTCATGTCTTGCTCCAGTGTGTGTTAGAAAAGCCCTGTGTCTTGAAGCCCAGCCAGAGCTGGTTTTTATGAACAGAACGTGTTGTGTTCCCTCCTCCCTGATGGGGCAGGTGGACTCATCCCTGAGCTGCTTCTCCCCCAGCCCTGTGCCAGAGCCCTCTGCTCACCAGGACCCTCACAGCTCCCAAGGGCATTTTTTGGTGTATCATTTAAATCCTCCTGAATACTCAAACTGGTTCCCATCTGCACAACTCTTGTTGTGCCTTGAACCATGGGTGTTCAGGAGCAGCCTGAGGTGGGAAGGAGAGCATTTCACTCACATGTCCACCTCCTTCCCGTAGCCTTGGTGCTCATCGTCCATGGAGCACTGCAGGATCTCGGGGGCCAGGTAGCCAGGTGTGCCACAGATCTCTGCAAAGACAGGGCAGAGCATCCCCCTGAGCCACCCGGGAGGGTCTGTGCCATCCTCGCCCACCCCCCAGCAGCAGATGAGGGTGTGGGGGGAAGATCTGGAACCCAGGTGGGATCTTCACAGGGAGTAACTGCAACTTGTGTGCATCTTGCTGGGGACCTCTCTTGGTGGATTTTAAGGGCTAAAATGTGAGTGAAGAGAGCAATGGAGATGCTGGTGCATGGGGGATGCTCATTGTTGGATATTTGTCTCTGCAGGGTAGGAGTTGGGGGGAAAAACTTTAATGTTGGGCAGTAAATGGATGAGGTAGTGAGGATCAGCTGGAAGAAAAGAGGAGCTGAAAGAATAGGATGGTTTTCCTAATGGCCAGCAGCTTCTTCATAGCAAGGAGTTGGGTGTGGAGGCTGTGCTGCAGGCAGAGCTGGGCTCATGCATGAGCAGCCCCAAGCCAACAGGCACCAATTTGCACCCATGGCAGTGAGATTGGCCCTGAGGAGACACCAGGGGTGGAGAGGCTCCACCATGGGCACTGCAGCAATGGAGTGGCCACAGGCCAGCCCAGCATCACCCCCACCTTGCTGTTCTACTACCTTTGAGCTTCTCATTCTCACGCAGCTGGCAGGAGAAGCCAAAATCAGTCAGCTTAATGTTCATGTCATCATCCAGGAGGATGTTCTCCGGCTTCAGGTCCCGGTGGACGATGTTGATGGAGTGGAGGTACTCGATCACTTCCAGCAGCGCACGCATGATCTTCCTGGGGATGGGAGACAGCACCTGCCCTAGCCCAAACACCCACTGGCACCACGCTCCCAGGGATGGGGATGGTGACAGGGACTGTGCAGCTCATCCATCCCCTGTGCCTGACCACAGGGACACAGCCCAGGGTGCTGTTCTGCCTGTGGGTGCCCTCTGAACCCATGCTCTGCTTTTGCACTGTGATTTTCAGCCATGTGTATCTGGCCTTACCTGGTTTCCTTCTCACTCAAGGTGACTTTCTCAGTGAGGTAGTCGAAGAGTTCCCCTCTCTTCATCCTGTGTGCAGGAAACAGAGGTGGGCAGTGGCTGAGCTGCACTGGCAAACGGGCCCCGAGCCCTTGGGGGAGATTGCTGAGGGGTCTCTGCCCCAGGGCACCCACTGCACAAAATGACAAGCTGACTTCTTCATAAAAAGGGGTAAAAATGCCTCTCTATTGCTGCAAAACATCAGGCAGGAGGAGCAAAGGCTGTCCCTGGAGAGGGCAGGTTTCGGATGGGACAGGGACGGGGCTCTGCCAGTGCCACCCCTCTCTGCTGACACCATCGTGCTGCCCGGTGTCAGGAGTTGTGGTGTCACATGTGCCCTGGTCCCACCAGGCATATAAATAACCCACAGGGATGGACGATGGCTCCCACCAAAGGTTACAGGGAAACCTGAGCAGCACTGAGCTGCTGATGGAGGGGAAACACCACCAGCAGCAATATTGCAATGAGCTGGCTCACAACAGTCGAGCTTCGCTTCCACCTGAAGCAAGAGCTGGTTCTCTGCCTGCTTTGCCCTGTTTGGGCCATAAAAGGCTGGGGCAGGTGTTGGCTGGTGGCCTTTTGCAGAGCTGGAATGGGCTCAGGGAGGTGGTGCTGGGTGGACAGGCAAGCTGGTACTTACAGGTCAAACACCAAGAAGAAGAAGGTGCTGGATTCATAGCTGTCTTTCAGCTGGACTGCAATAAAACACAGGGGCTGTGAGCACAGTGTGTAGCACGTTCTGTCCATTAATGGACTAGAAATTGCTGATCTAATTGCTGGCTGAATTAATAAGAAGCTGATCTTAATTAGCATTTTGGCTGGGAGGTGACCTGGGCAGCGTGTGCACGGAGGCAGAGCAAACGATGCTCTGAGCAGGCACCCTGCATTGCATGAGGACCATGGGAGGTCTGACCCTTTGGGGATTTCACCCCCAAAACTCCTTCCTGGGGACACCCTGAAGAACAAACGGGGCAGAAAATCCCCTTGCCCTGATGCTCAGAGCGTGACTTACTAACGTTGGGGTGGCCAGAGACCTTCCGGAGAATGTCGATCTCCTTGGTGGTGGCTTCCCGCAGCTCCTGCACCTCCTTGGGGGATATGTTGCCTGCTGTGATGTCGATGATCTTCACTGCATACTCCTGCCGGGTGCTTTTGTGAATGCACCGACGGACGACGCTGCTCACCCCCCTGCCAGGGACAACATGGACAAGATGGGGGTTTCCATTCCTCCCCATCCAACCCGACTTCACAGCCGTATTTTCATGTAATACTGGGTTTTCCTGTCTTGGTGGGACAGAAGACTTTGAGCTGATGGAAAGTGCTTCTTCGTGCTACTTCAATCCCATGCAGCAGCACGGGATTGAAGTAGCATGAAGAAGCACTTTCCATGGGCCCTGTGCTTATCAGATTCCCAGGGGATGCTGTTCCTATCGAGTAGGTGGAACCACAGTTTACCCAAAACTAAGCTTTACCTGCCCAAAACCTCCTTCGGCTCATATTTTTCATAAAACTCCTGGGATGAGTTCCAGTCTGGTAGATCTTCCTCCTTGGTCATCTCTGGCTCCTGCCTGGTGGCACTCTGGGCTCACCTGCTGACAGAAAGGGGCTGCAAGGAGAAAAGAGCAAAGAGGGGTACGTGCTGCACCCAGGGCAGGAGCAGGTCCTGACCCCCCGCCAAAAGGGAAAACATTGAGCTGGAGGAGATGGGAGGAGGAAGAGAAGGATGATCCTGGACCACAGACTGAAGGGGATATTTGGCTGGTTGTCAAACCAAAGCTTTGCCCTTGTGACACCGTGGAGATCCCACTGAGGACCAGAAGAGAAATCCCACTGGATCCCCTGTAGCCTGGCTGGGGCCAAGGCTTTGGAAGCACCGCAGCACCTCAAAACTTCATCCCTTCCTGCAGAGCACCCACACCCAGCTCCCAGGGCATCATCCCCCAGGTCCCACCACGTGCTAAGGGCTATGCTACACTTCTCATGGTTCCTCCCACCTGGGGAACCGATTAAATGAAACTTTTGGAGTCTCCTGCCCAGGCAGGCGCAGGAAGAGCACTGGGAGAGCACTGGCAGGGAGGTGGTGGCTGAGCTGCACCTGAAGCTCGCCTGGGTGCAGAGGTGTGCAGCAGCAAGGTGGTGCTGGCACAGCAGGTCCAAAGGTCCCCAGCAGCAGGAGCAGCCTTCAGAAATGTCCCTCCCCACCGGCACCCCCCAAAGACCCCTGTGAAGCCCTCAAGCCTGCTGTGCCTTTTGTTTTTTCCTTACCGATTATTTTTAAGGCAACAAAGTTGTCCGGAATGGTCTGGCTGAGCACAAGGAGGGAAAAATGGTGTTTAGAAGTGAGAGAAAAGGACTAAGGAGGGAAAACGGGTGGCGAGGGTCGGTGAGGAGGCGCGGGGGGGCTCAGTGGGTCAGGGTGCAGGTGGGGGAGCGGGTGCCTGGGGACAGCCAGCGCTGCTGGGTCAGCCAGGGCCGTGCCAGCTTGAGGACAGCAGCTGAGGGAGCTTCCTTGGCCACAGGCGTGTGGCTGCNCCGCAGGCGTGTGGCTGCCAGCAGCCTCCAAAAACCCTAAAAGGCTTCTGTCCTGTTTCCTTTTTCCTTCTTTCAGCTGGTTTGTGGGTTGGGTTATTTTGCCATTGCTGGAGGAGGAGCAGCATGGGGATATTCTGAGCTCTGGGGTAGAGGGAGGAAAAAAACAACCAGTAGTCCTGCTCCCTAACTTTCACCGGTGTTTCCCTTTAAGCCTTGGGAACTGGATGTCCTCAGTTTGTTCCTGTGCCCAGCATTGCTGAAATCCTGACTGCCCAGCTCCAGCTGCTCCGCAAACACACGCAGAGCCCAAGCAGCCAGTGTGGAAAGCAGCTCTTAAAAGTACAGGCAGCCAAATGGTCACTTTGGGGTGACAGCTTGCTGCTGGGTGGAGAGAGTAGGTGGGCAGCAAAGCCCTGACACTGTGGGTTTGCCTTTGCCCTGCTCTCCGAGGTGGCAATAACTCCCCCAGGGTGCTGCTGGGCACGTTTGCATCTCTCACTGCGTTTAAATCTTGTTATGGATGTGTATCTGTCCTGACCTAGTTCTGAGGATTGATGCTGTGGGTTAGGTGTCTGTCCCCTCCTGGCAGGGACATCTTAAACAGCCACGAGTTCCATTCCATTTACAAAATCCTGGCTGTCAGGGATACTGTGAGCAACACTGAGCCACGCCAGGGCTGAGATTATAAATGAGAGGCAGCATCCAGGGGTAGGGAAAAGAAAATATCTCCGAGGTGGGAGGGAAAGCAGCAGCTTTAGGTTTGTTGAAGGTGGAAATCGAAGTCCTGGGGGTTGGTGGGGAAGGGCTGGAGGCAGGGGAGCACCTGCAGGGGCAAGCCCAGGGTCTGTGCTGCCTTCTTCTGGGAGGAAAGAGCCCAGGAGCTGGTTTAAAACATCCTGATAGCATCGGGGGTGTTGGTGGAGAGCACTGCCAGGGGGAGCTGGTTTCATTGTCGGAGCTGTAGGAGCTCCGTGGGAGTGCGAGGGGGGCAAAGGGGTCGGG
>VZRW01000869.1:0-32492 GCA_013398125.1 Aegotheles bennettii | reverse complement strand
GGCGAGGCGAGACCCGGCGGGGAGCGGAGCAGAGCGGAGCGGAGGCCGCGCAGCGCTGCTGAAGGTCACCCGACACGCGCCGTGCGCGCTTGCGTCACTGCCGGCACGCCGCGCGGTGGGCGGGGCCTAAACAGACCACGCCCCTCGCCACAGGCCACGCCCCCTCGCCCCGCCCGCCTGAGGCGGCGGCGGGAAGGGCCGGGGGGAGGGAGGGCAGCGATGGCCGCGCCCGCGCTGGGATGAGCGGCTGAACCGCGCTCTCCGCCCCGGAGAGACCCGCCCGAGGGACTGTGGGAGGATCCCAGAAGCCCCTCAGCCTTTCGCAGAGTTGCCCCTCTCAAAAGACGGGCGTTTTTCCCTCATTCCGCCTCAAAAAGCGCGGGCGCCCCCTGCTCGCCTGGCCCGGAGTCCATGGGTGACACATGGAGTCCACTTGGGTGACACAAAAAGCACTGACCAGACCTCATCTTTAGGGCCAAACTCTAAATGTGTGGGACGGGGTGATTTCTTTTCCTCTGATTTGTTTTGGTCACCTATCCCGGTCACCTCCCGTTGTCCCTGTGCCCTTGTTCCCCCTGACAGCAGAAGGCACAGCGTTCACAGCAGCAATTTTTAATTTAGCTCAAACAACTCATTTCTTAATGGTTTTCTCAGCTCGTTTTAATGAATGGTTTCCAATTTCCCTCTTCTGCTGGCAGAGGGACTCCTCCTTGTTGCCTCAAGTTCCATCAGGGGAAGTTTAGGTTGGATATCAGGAAGAAGTTCTTTCCTGGGAGGGTGGTTGGGCACTGGAATGGGCTGCCCAGGGAGGTGGTGGAGTCACCGTCCCTGGGGGTGTTCAACAAACGGGTTGATGAGGCACTTGAGGCCATGGTCTGATGGTCTAATGGTCAGGAATATGATGGGATAAAGGTTGGACTTGATGACCCTGGCGGTCCCTTCCAACCCTAAAGATTCTATGATTCTATGAAGTCGCTCTGCAGGGCTCTCTGAATTCATTTTGTTCTGCAGAACAATGGAGGCGTGGATGGCAACACCAGCCCTATGAATGCTGCCATTGTGGGTTGTCCTCCTGCCTTCCTTAGGAAAATTGCAGAGCTTCGTTTTGTAGTGACCTGCTCTTCCACCCGCTGGTGCCCAGCAGTAACGTGCATGCAAGGAAACGGGGAACAAGTAGCTGGTGGCCACCAAAATAAAGCCAGATGGTGGTTTGGGGGGTGTTTACAGTGAGGAAAGATTGGTTTATATCCAGCTACTAGATGACTTTGTGTTAGTAGACCAGAAATATTAGCTGGTTCTTAAACTCCAGCCAGGCAGGGATCGATGCTACTGTTGATAGAAACCAGAGATGTGTGAAAGAAAGGAGATCCAGCCCTGATTGCCCGTGGTTGTGTCCCTTGGATTCTGACTGGTGCTGCTGACTCCCAGGTCTGCCAGCTATATTTAGAGGTGTGATACCAGTGTGACCCTAGATCTGGGGTCGCTTGAGTGCAAAGTGTATTCTTCCAAAGATAAGGCTGAGCAGGGCTGGGGGGGGAGGATCCATGGAGAGCTGCTCTGGAGCCAGGTGGGAGACTTCTAACGCACTTTTTATGTCACTTGTCCAAATGATGCCTCCAAGAAAGTCCAAAGGATAAACTTTGGGAATGTAACAGGCCCTCGGCAAGGTCCCTGTGCACAGGAGGCTCCAGATGGGCGTTGTGTGGCTGCAGGCTGGGGTGGTTTGGCTCATTTTTGTCATTGTTCAGGACAGACACGACATAGAAGAACAGTGATCCAAAGCAGCTAACAGCCAACTGCATATATTGTGTTGTTCTTGTATATCTTTAAGTAAAGGATATGTGCACAGGTAGAGTTAATTCAACCAAAGATCAGCAGTTGATGATTGGATAACTTTCTTTCTCAGCTGCAACTTGGATAAACTCATTTTTCTGGTGGTCTTCCAGCTCCTTAATCTTGTTTTCTCTGCTCTTCTCAGGACTCCCCAGGCTCTTCAAGGGTACATGGTTATCTGCTCAGGGTCGATATCAAATTTATATTCCGATCCCTCGGACCAGCTGAGGTTTCCCACGATTTTCTCCAAAATTGTGGAAAAACCCTGAAGTGCTCCCTGCACAACCCATGTGAGAGACCAGCGTCGCCTTAACACATAGCCACGTCTGCTCTGATGGGTTTCTTAGCGCTCCTCGGAACATCCCAGATCCAAACCTCCCTCCTCCGCGGCCCAGATTTGAGGGGAAAAGGGGAAAAACGAGGAGAATGGATTTTCCCGCGGCGCTCGGGCCAGCGCCGCCTCCTGTCCGCCAGGGGGCGCCCTAACGCCCCCTCGGGCCACGCCCCCTTCTGCCCCGCCCCCGCCTGACGTGACGTCGTCGCGGAGCGCCACGTCCGGCGCGGGCTGGGGGGCGGGGCAATGAGGGGAGGGGCGGGGCAAAGAGGGGCGCGNGGCGGCGCCCGTCCTGCTGCGAGTGTCGGTGCCGCGCTGGGAGCGGGTGGCCCGCTCCGCCGTGTGCGCGGCCGGCATCCTGCTCTCCCTCTACGCCTGCCACCTGGAGCGGGAGAAGGGCCGCGACCTCCACTACCAGGCCCTGTGCGATCTCAGCGAGCGGGTCCGTTGCTCCGCCGCCATCACGTCCAGGTGAGGCGGGGGCGGGACTCGGGGGGAAGANGGCCGGGCCCCGGAGCGCTGCCTCGGGCGCTGAGGGGTGTCCGGGCCGGCTCTCTGAGGGAGGGCAGGGGCTCGTCCTGGGGAGCGCTCCCCTGAGGCGCTGAGCGGGCTGTGCTGGGGCCGCAGGGCGGGGTCGGGGCTACCGGGCCGGGCAGCCCCTGGGCTGGGCAGCCGGTGTGGGGACGGCTCCTGTGGGGATCGCTCTGGGCTGAGGCACCGCAGGGGTTGTGTTGTAACCAGGGGCAATCAGCCGGGGTGACAGCATCTCGGTGGCAAAGGCAGCTTGGAGCGAAGTGCTGTAGGTGTGCCCGGTGGTTGAAACCGATATAAACAGGTACCATTGTGGGGGATTGGCTTTGGGTGCTTTTAATTGGAGCATCTAAATTGCTTTTTCATTGCGATGTTACCTGGCAGCTCAGAAGGTTGTCTGTGTGACACAGGGAAGTGCTTCATTGGAGAGGGATTTGTGTGCTCAAGCAGCAAATGCCCAGTCCAAATCTTGATTTATTTTACAGGTTTCCTGTCAGTAATTACTTAAGCAGTTGTTTTCTAAAGGCCAATGGTTGTTACTTCTGTTAGAAGAGCCATTGTGTACATTTTAATATGCTGCTAGCTCGACTTGTTGACTTAATCAACTTAACGAGTTGATTGAGTTACAATAATGAGAAGACTTCACCTGCTTACAAGTGCTACAGGTATAAACATGCTCCAGGAAATACTGAATTTGGTTAGGAAAGTGTCCTAAAAGCATATTCTCAAGTATTTCAATAAATAAGGTGGTTTGCCAGCAACCTCAAAGCTGCTCTGTGCATATATACATATCTCTGTGTGTGCATATATATATATAGGCATACAAACACATATGCAAAGGTATCCACTGGTAGGGAGCTGGGAAGGGGAGGGTTTGGGATCTTCAGCAAATGTAGATGTTAAATGCTGCTTCTTTTAAAGAAACACCTTGTTATTATCATCTTAGTGCCTTCAGCTGAATGAGTACTTGAGGGGTTTTTCCCTCTCTGTAACTTGCACAAAGCTGTGACAGTTCTTACAAAGGTGCTTGCTGTATTATCAAAACAAGCCAAGGAGGGAGAATATCTCTGTGCTCTGTCAAGGTGGAAACTGGTTAAATTGTTTAGGCAAAACATACAGGGAACTCTTCTTAAAACCACTCTGTGGTGACAGAAATGTTGTGTTCTGTTACAGGGAGATGTGTATCTATGGGTGTCTGAAAGGAATGAGGGCTTTAACTCTGCTTTTTTGTCTGTCACCAGATAATCTTTGATTTGTGAAGGTCCTTGTTGGTGTCTCTATTAGAGAAGGGTCCCACAATGAGAAGTTATGGCAAGAAAACTTCAATAAACTTGCCAGATGACTTAAAACTTATAAACTAAAATTATGCACATAATAGTTTTAGTGCATGTTTACTAAACACTTGGAAGATGTAAAATGATTCCAATTATAGCTTTAATTGTTCCTAGTTATGGAATAATGCTTGGTAATGACAGTGTTAATTACTAATGCTGCAGCTGGAAAGCTGAGGATGCCATGGTAAAGCCTGTAAATACTTTATGGCAGGAATTCTGTGTAATAATATGAACAGTTAGAGATAAATCAACTAAAATCTCACTGGCAGTTGCTGGGAGGATCACACTTAAAGATCGAAGTGCTGCACGTGTCAGGATAGCTCATGATAACTAGAGCAGGTGGTAAAAGGAGTTTGGGGAAAAGGGGTGTGCAAGTTCTGTTCAGTCAGACCATATTTGGAGAAGAATGTGCTTTCAACACCGTACGGGATGCAGGCAGAAAAGGAGTATTACTTTAAAACTCAGATAAGAGGGCAAGCTGTTCAACTTTGAAGTAAGGATAACCCTGAAAGAAATAAATCTGATTTTCCATGTTGCCACAGCTCTCCATCCATCAGGCATTCTCTCTCCAGTTGAATATTTCTTGTTACTACCATGTGTCACCAAAGTTTCTCTGAAACGTGATTTCTAGAAGGAATTTTTGACTACAATTTAGATTTCACCAAGGTGGCGGAGTTTCAAATACAATGTTCCACCATTTTCACTTGTAAGGCACATTTAACTCTCAACTGTTTCTTTTCTCATTAAGCTATTACACAAATTATTTGATTAACTCATTAGCAGAGTTAACTCTACCGAGTAAAATGGGTGACACACTTGCACTTTGTGGCTTTTATTGATTTCTAGAGTGTTCATTCAGTTGTGTGACTTCTTATTGAAGTCACATTTACTAATGGAACTTGGAATGTAACCATCTTCACGTTTCGAGTGTTAACTCCAACAGTGGACTGAACTTTAAAAAGCACCTTATGGTGTTGGGATTAATTTTAACTGTATAGAATATTTAGCATAAATTAGTGCATTCCTCCCTGAGCTGAGTTACTTCGGAACTAAATTCTGGTCTTTGGGGAGGACTTTTTTTTTTCCACTGATAGGCTGTTAATATTTCCAAGTCTTCTTTTTAAGCCAAATCTGGTATTGGCACAACAATGAGAACAGAAATGTTGTAAAGATTGCCAGCATGCAGAGGGAGGGGCGTGGAAAATCTGGTATCAAGACACTGACTCATCCAGAAGATTATTATGTTGGAGTGATACCTTCCTAGTATCCCTTATTCAAAATATTAATGGTCAGCATATTTCAAGTATTTATCATGGGGAAAGTTCATGAAATAGTTTAAAAAGAAAAACAGCTAAGACCTGTATAATGTCATTTCCCAGGAATAAATAAGGGAGGGTATTAGGGAAATGCCCAATGTTTTCATTTGGCAATTGCTCTAGATGTTCCAAGTTAATTGCTGTCTTATAATTGAGAATAATTTAGTGGCAGGAATGGCTTTATTGATAATGAAACTGGCTAATAGCAGTTCCTGAGAAATAATTTGGTTTTGCTGTTACAGTAGTTTCACAGAGGGGATTAAACTAATGGACAAGTTTCAAGCAATAGGGACAGTGGTATGGCTTGAAATAAAACGTGACATTTAAGTAGTAACACAGAGCCCCCGAGCTTTCTGCTTTGTACTTTTGTGTGCCTTGGGAGACTTTTGGGTCTCCTGATAGATTTGTTTTCTGTCCTGATTGACTTCAGGTTCCTGCAGCGCAGATGAGTGTATGGCTCTTTATGAAGGGAGTTTTGTAGCCTGGTGTGTGTTAATGCTGTGACAACTTTAATACAGGTTTAAGACAGCTGTCATGAATGGCCAAAGGGCACGGGTCACTGTATATCTTTAGCAATATTTGTAGCTTTTGGCCAGCTGTATAGGTGAAGAGATTTGGAAATAGTCAATATTGGTCTGAGCCAACATCTTCAGGGACGCATTGAAGTAATTGTCAGGTAGTTCTTGAAAATGTATGCCTGTGAAATTCAGTGTGTGGCATGGACAGATGTGTGCAGACATGCAGCTGTGTCACTGGGTTTGCTGAGTGTGGGCTATAACAACTGTAGTGTTATTGCATTGTTCTGCTCTCCTTCATAAATCATTTTAAGCGGTGAATTTTGGCTTGTGTAAATGTTACGTTTGAATTGCTCAGCCTGGTGGCCTAGTACTTCAACACTGTGTGGTGTGAGTGTAATTATGCTGGTGTAGAGCTTATTCCTTCACAGACTGGGTGTGCAGTTATGCTGCTTACAGCATGTTGCAACCTTGGCCAGTGCTGGTTTTTCAGTGTTGTTCTGGTGCATCTTCGTAAGCGCAGAGTCCTACAGAGATCACGTTGACAAGAACAACCCCATTATCAAAGGAAATGGGACATGGAAGAGAACTCCTCTGACCTCCTCCCTAACCTGATGTTTATATTGCAGGTTCCATTCAGTTCTGTTGTGGGGCAGTTCCTGTAAACTTGATGTCTTTCAAGTTTGCTTGATTCCAGGTTAAGAACATTATATAGCAGTTATCTTTCATTTTAATGGTAAGTTCCTCATGTTCCAGCATTTTTTTTGTTGCTGTGCCTGCAAGCAAGCATTCAGATGTGTTTGAGGTTGACGGCTGCAATTGTTAGTGACTGATGTAAGGTGAGAAAGGGTAAAGGTGGCTTTGTGCAGGTGGTATAGAAGGTGAAGCTTGTTTAGTCCCTTCTTGTGAACCAGCATAGGCATCTGATGCTCATGTGCTTTTTTAAAAATTTTACTGGTTTTGTACGTCTTGGCTCAGGCCAGAGAAATTACGGACTAGCAAAGTTACTGGTTTTGTTAGGCATCTTTGATTCTGTGTAGGAAAAGATAGAAGCTTGGTTAAACTGCTGAAGGGCAGCATGTGGAGCAGCTGGTGGTCGTTCAACAGGAATCACAGTTGTGATTCTTGTGCTACCAAAATAGTTTACATGAAAATGTGGCCTGCTGAGACTGAGATAAAAACCTATCTTGTGATGTAAAATTGCTTGTTATTTATTTCTGAGGTCTGCAGGTTGTTAGATTGCAGGTGTAAGGGTGCTTTTTCAGTTACTCTGTAGCAGGGATCCGTTGTTGCTGTCTGAGAGAAGGTTTGAACTTTTCTGCTTTGACTGTGCTGGGGAAAATCAGTGCAGACGGAATCCATTCAGTGTGTCAAGTGCTTTGCTTCAGCAGGGTTTGGAGTGCTGCAGGTTCAGGATGATGGTGAATTGGCATAGCTGGAGCTGGAGGAGTGTGAAACAAGCTTTACAGCTGAGGATGCTGAGCCAAAAAAGCACAGACTGCTTAAGATGAAGAAAGGTTGTATTATCCTGCTTTTTTAGCCTGGTTTCTGAGGAGATTTTTCTTTTGTGTGTTGTGTGTTAATAGTTTTTCTTGAATGGGAAGGCTTAATAAAAGATAAAGTTACTGAAGTTTTATAGGAACCGATTCAGTGCCAAAGGGGAGGGGAGAGAGACTCAAAGCAGGACCTCTGCTGAAGGACAGGAAGAAACCTTAGCAGGTTTTATCTATCCCATTTGGTCTGCCAGGCAGCACATGTGCAAACAGGACTCAGGCAGAGCTGATAAATAATAGACTTGATTGGGGAGGCAGGGTGCGGAGGCTGGAGGGTGTGAGCTGGGAGGGATTTGATTCTTCTGTGTGCTGGGGACGGAAGGAATTTCAGGAACAGTTGTAGAAAAGCAGCTTCATTAGGTCTAAAGCAAGTTGTTCCCAAAGCAGCAGAAGTTGACAGTTCGAATTATTTTTGCCTCATCTTTTCAATGGAAAATTGATGATTTAATCAGTCTAGTACAATATGTAGTGGCTGGGGCACGTTGTTTGTGAAACATAGCAGTACCCCAGCTACATGAGGGGGTTATTTTTTTTCAGCCTGATCTGATCTCAAACACATACATTTTTGCTTTTCATAAATCATTTGTAGCTTGACTGGAATTTACCATAAGGCTAAGAATTATTTTGCCTGATGCAAAGTAAATTTCATGAAGTGCCTGTAGTGCAAATTTGGACTTTGTTTATGATAGCTTAATAGGAGAGATTATGCAGGAGGAATACAATGCTGGTAGCTTGACTCACCAGTGCTTCTGTAAAGACTGCTATAAAATAATTAACCACTGTCTGCTTGAGATTTTGCTGGTCCAGACAACAGATTATGGACTGTTTCTGAGGTAGAGCTGGAGGACATATAGAACAAAATCTCATTTGTTTATAATGAATACTGCTAATTGATTTAACCATGAAATTAAGTGAATAAAAAATTTTTGAGCACTCTTGGCAAGCCTACAAATGGGAATTTTTAATTTCCTTTTCCTTGTGCCTTCTCATTGAAGGCTTTGACTTAATTTATTTAAAACTGTTACACTGGCCTAAGCAACCTTGTAACCATGAATCTGGTTTAATCCAAAATCTTCTAGTGAAGCTGTAAAGAAGCTACAACCAAGTTTCTTGACATGCTCCAGATTCTTTGACCTTTCCATGAGCTTTTCACTGAAGGCTGTGTGTGAGCACAGGCCAGTTGGGGTGCTTGGCTAGAAAAATACCGGCATAGCCTTTCTTACAGAGTGGGTGAGATGATAATCAGACTCCTGGCTAAATAGATACTGTTTGTTTGTTTGTTTGGCTTGCTGTGTTTGGCAGGCTTGGTATTCCATTGCTTTTTGAGCTAATACTGATAATTCTTACAGCTTTTAACTTGTTAAACACAGAGGTTGTTTACTTGTCCTTTAATATGGCTTGAGATACTTGTGTAGTGTGTCAGGTTCTCTTGGTTGCCTTTCTGCCAGCAGTATTGTCTCTGCTAAATTACAGTAAAATGTTTAACGTGTACCTCCATAATACGCTGTTCTGGAACATAGGGGTGGTTCATAATGTGCAAAGGAGGTAAATTATTTAACAGTATCAGATTTTATTTGAAATATGTCACTTGTGGATCAAAATTACCTCTGTTCTTCTCTTCTTCCTGCTAAGAAGTATCAGTGCATGCAAATACTGCTTGAAACATCTAAAAATGCAAGGTTTCTGAGCTTTGTTAGAGATCCCAAACCAAAAGGAACACTGTTTAGAGTGTGGATAACAATCTTCAAGGCTTCCTTTTGATAAAAGGAAATGCACATAGGACTGAAAGTCACCGTAGGATTAAATTTTGGATGTTAGGAAACTACACAAACAGTTCTAAGCCTTGGATTTCTTGAATCACTATTCTGAAAACTTTTTCAAGAACATTCAAAGTTGTACCTGCAAACAAGAAGTGACACAGGCTCTTGTCTTGGAGAAAGGGAATTTGAGTTACTTAAAACACACAGGAAGACGTCTTAAAGGTTTATTTTAAAACATCCTTGAAGTTAGTTCAGATTGCCTTTTTTAATGGGAGTGAAACTGAGGTGTGGCAGCAGTGGAATTGCCACATGTGTTTGTCATACAGCTCTGAATCACACAGGGTGACTTCAGCATGGTTTTCACAACAGGACACTTGACTGCTTCAGGGATGGGGAGCCACAAGTCAGGACCAGGAAAAAAAGTTGGTGGGTATGGCACTAACTAAGCTTTTATCTTGCTGTGCAAGCAACTCCTTAATTAGTGCAGTTTGTTTTATTTAGCAGTCTGTGTCCACAAAGTTGATCTGAGTTAACAGTTCTTGTAAATTATATTCTTTATAAGAAAGGCAAATTCCATGAAGAAATGCTGAGCAGTTTATAGACCTTTTGCTGGTGTTTTTTCTTGAAGCTTATTCTAATGTTAGGACTGCAGTCTTCCTTGTTGCTATTTGTTTGCCCTATATTTTTAGACTTTTCAAAGTTATCATAACTTGGGTGTGATTTGCATGATTTTGGTGGGAGAAGGAAGATTGTCATACTTGGTCTTCTTCCTTCCTCCAACTGCTTGCAAAAGTACTTGGTTTATTGTGCATTTTAGTGGATTTTGGGAGCTCTTTGATAGAATTAGGGGATGATTTAGCCTCTTCACTAGAGAAATTGGGAATAGAAATGTACAAAGTCTAAATGTTTTGCTTTTCAGTTCCATGCAGAAAACTTCCTCACGCTTGAAGCCTTATAAGGCTGGAAAAAGGGCTGCTTCTTAGACCAGAAGCTTCTGTCTTGGAGTGTGTGGAGTAAGATGCAAGATTAGAGCTGTATTCCATGGGCTGAAATGTAATACTTGATGTCCTTAAAGCTGCTACAAGGGCAGCAAGATTCTTAATGAACTATTGCATGTGGAAAAAGCTTTCCCTGTGCTCTGACCTTGCAGCAGATCACTTGGGGACACTGACTGTCAGGGAGGGCTTGAACTCGTTATCTTTCCATTAGCAGCATTTTATTCACTTGCAGAATAACTTGGGTCAGATTCTGTAGTCTAAAGTTTCAGATGTCTTAAGCTTGAGTTCACTCTCAAACACTGTGTTCTCACGGGCATCAGAAGAGAACATACACCTGGGGCAGGGAGAAATTCAGCATCCTACAGTCACTCTGATCTAGGCTAATGCTGAACCACAGGCTTCGGCGTGCTTTGAGTGATACTTCTGAGTCTCTTGGTAAGGAAAGGCTGGGTGTATTCAAATAGAGCTTAATGTCACCCTACAAAGAATCCTCACGAAGACTAGAACAGTAGATTGCACCTGTGGATAGTGAACTTCAGCACCCATAAATGTGGTAATACAGAAAGATAGAAATAGAGTATTAAATGCAAAATGATGATACCTTTACCTGCTCTTTAACAGCATTTGGTAGCTGGACAACATGAGACAATTATTACATGTGCTGTGACCATTTTATCAAAGTAAGACTAGAAAATAAACAGTTCTCACTTAAAATCCAGATAACACCCAGTGTGTGAGAGGAAGGTCTGGTCATAGCTGAGATTCTTTGGAACTTGCAGCATTTCTTTGCTGTGTTTGCTTATGTGCCGTTGCATGGTGTTTGGGGTTTATTTTAATCCCTCCCTCTCATGAGCGTGGCTCCCTTAGCTGTGAAGTGCTGCACTCGCATCTCTACAGCCACTTTTTGAGTCTTTGCCATCCATCCTTGATGCTGCTTTGCCCACAAACTCTACCATACAGTAAATGTTGGTCTTTCCTGCGCTGGCCTAAAGCTTTACGTTTGCACTAGAGTTTCACTTCTCTCATTTACAGGATTAGAGACCAAACTAGTTGAAAGAATGTTTGGTTTTTTACTGTTTATGCTTTCTAGGAGTTGGTACCTAATCCTTTGCTCAGTTTCTTGGGGAGGAGAGCACAAGACTTGGGTGTAGTAGTTAATTGCAGATGGTTACTAAGTTTTAATTAAAATTACTAATTCAAATACGTTTTGAAAATATTACACAAATGGCTGTGAGATGATGAAGTATTTTGGAGATGGTATTAAATTGTACTTATTGTGGCACCTTCCTTGTGTGAGGAAACTCCTTGTACTGTGGCTGTAGCCTTCTGCTGCTCTCAGATGCGTGGTGAGGTCTATCGACAACGTTCTGTAGTGTGCAGAGAGCAAAACCATGCTTGGTTTAGTAGAACCATTGCCTCTAGTGCCACAATCCCTTTAGAAAGTGCACTTCTTTTGGCATAAATGTAGTATAGTAGAATCTGCTGCTGCCACAGCAATGAGGAGTTGTGCTTTTTTGCATAGTGGTGTGACAGTCAACCTGATAATGTGAACATAGCCTTACATTTATGTAGTGCTTGACTTGATGCTCCAAAGGCAGGCTGGCAGATATCTCAGCCTTCTCTTGTAAGTGAATTAAGCTGAGTGTTGAGGTAGCATTCACTTCTTTTCCTATTTTCAAGTGATGCCTATAAATACCACCCTCACTTTACTTTGTAGGGCTTGTGCCGCATTCTGCCTTATCACTAAAAAACTGCAAGTCGCTTTGTGATCGAGGTGCTGGTGCAGAATGTCACGCTGTGCAAGGGCCCTGACAAACACAGTCTGTGAATCTTCTCATGGTTCCATCCCCAGCTTGTCTGCTTGACAGATCTGTGTTCCTCCGAAGGTGTTAGACTGAGGAGGAGCAGCTGAAGTGCAGACCTAAGTTCTGATCTGGTGACAAGTGGTTACCAAGTGGTACCGTTTTCCCTGTCCAATTTACTGTGGTGGAGAACTGCTAAAGCTATTGCCTGAGGAAGGAAGCATTTATTTGATGGAAGAGCTTTGAGCTACAGCCTTAGGAAGCAGACGTGGTATTTGGTGAAGTTGCAGTCATGTGAACTTGGAAGTTCCCAATCTATCAAGTGAGTCCCATCAGCAACATGTGGGATAAAGTTGTACTGAGTGCACCCCTTGTACAAGCTGCTTGGTAACACTGAACATCATGCAGGACCACAGTGGTCATGTCAGAATATGCATATCTATTTTTTTTTTCCCAGCAGTGATGACTTGAAAATACTGATTGTAAAGCAGTAAGTGCCCAAACACAAGTTAATTAGTTTCACTGTTTTACAGATGGGGTCGAGGATTCGGTCTGTTGGGTTCCATCTTCGGAAAGGACAGTGCAATAAATCAGTCAAACAGTGTTTTTGGACTCGTGTTTTATATACTACAAATGCTGCTTGGTAAGTATAAATTCAGTTTAGAGCCTAAAGTATGTAACAGGTCTGTGGTGGTGAAGGAGGAGTGCATTATACATTGTGCAATCTGCAAAAGAGCAGATAAATGCATGTGATTATCTTTTTTTTTAGCACCAGTATAATGATACATCTGTCCAAAGGGCTTAAAAACCCAGCTGATGACAAGAGCAATTGCATTTTCTCCTCCCGTGCTATTAATAATATAGGACTCGAGACAGTTGCTGCACTGGTATTTTCACTTAAATATATTTAGCATTGGATTGCACAATAGACAAGAGAGGAGATAAAACTGGAATTTACAAGTTTTGCGGGAGTAATAGAGATAGCAGGCAAAAAAAAAAGTGCATGGAATGTAATGTATGCATATTTCTGCTATAAAGCTATTAATATTGTTAGACATAACGTGACAAACCTGTGACTTTTCCATAACTCAGGAATACGGAAGATGGTAAATACTACACATACCTCTTGTCAAAGGACTGTCGTACAGAACCTAGAAGCTCCCCTCCAAATAGCGATTTGTCAGCCATCTTGAACTCAGGGTATTTTAAACAAACTTTTATGTAATATAAATTTGCTGAGTAGCCTTCAGTTTGAATTAGAGTGCTTAGGCTTTTTGCTTTGTGTGGGAGGGGGGAATGGGAGCAGTGGGAGTAACTTTCTCTCTCTTGTTGCAGGTATGACAGCAAGTGCAGTAGCAGCTCTAATCCTCATGACATCCTCCATAGTGTCTGTAGTAGGGTCATTGTACTTGGCATACATTCTGTACTTCGTGCTGAAGGAATTTTGCATTGTCTGCGTCATCACATATTTGCTGAACTTCATTCTCTTTATCATCAACTACAAACGACTAGTTTATTTGAACGAGGCCTGGAAACGGCAACTCCAACCCAAACAGGAATAACGCCTGTTTGAACTTGTGACTGACAGTCTGAAGACCCAACTTCCATTAAGTTTATTTTGCAGTAATTTTTTATTCTCCATATCAGACACTTTCCCTGAGAATCATAACTGAATTTTTAATTATAAATTTGAAGGGGCCCTAGATAATTTTTTTGTGCTAATCTTCAATTTAAATGTGGTTATGAAAGAAAGCTCTAATACAATCAAAGACAAGCTTTAACTTTACTTTGAAGGAGTTTTAGCCACAGCAAAGCCTAGACTCTCTTCCCCCTCCTCTTGTGAAGTGGGTAACACTTGCTATAAAATAACCTGTATATAAATTCAGATATAACAAGATGTGATCATGACATTAAATATTCTAGATTAGCATTACCATATTTAATGTTGCCATGTTTACAGTATGTGTATTACTTTTTATTTTTAGCTGATGGACTTAGATTTGACTAGGACTTATACTGTAAATAAAATTAGAAATATTGGTTTCATCCCTGGAGAACTCACTGTACGATCAGTTTTGTTAGCCTAGGAGCTGTCAGAGTGTTCAGCTGATAGTCGACTGACCCGATGGAAGAAGTGACCTCTATAGAGAACACCGTGTTGCTGCGCTCACTGCTAGTGCTTTCACAAGGATGATGGTTGGGTTTTGTTCCATTTTTTTATTCTTTTTTTTATTTTTTTTTTGTCTCCAGTAACGAAAATGGAATTAAAGCTGAAACCTGAAGTGTGTTCATTAAACCACAATTCATTAATTTCTGTACGGAATGAAAATAGCTTAATGTGGTCAATAGAAAGCTGCCACCGGGATATTATATGGAGATATAATTGGAGGTTGATGTATCCAAGATTGTTCTTTGAAAGGACTTAATTTCCACACAGAGCTGTTTCATTTTTAAACTGCGGTCAGCCAGCCAGTGTTACTGATGTTTGATGTTGTATGAATGCTGCAGCATAGAATTGCAATTTGCAGTGGAAACCACCGCCTGAGTGGGATAACCAAGTAGTGCACTGAAGAAGCAGTTACTTAATTGATCTTCGTCAGGATCTTTGGTTTGTGCTATATTGGGAGATGAACTTTAGGCCTGACACACATAAGATCCCTTGGAAGGGCAACCTGTTTAGTGGGATAAGTAAGTAAACGTGCTCCTGAAAATGAAATGTGATATAGTGCTATCATTGCTCTTTCTAATAACTAATTGGGGAAAAAAAAAATTAAACTGCAGATTTAAACAAAGGAACAAAATTGTAAATGTTGTTTCTGCACTCAGTATTCTAAGGCTGAATGTTAAAAGTGCCTTCTGTCTTAAAATCTTAAACCAAATACTTCGTGTTGAACTTGGCAGGCAGAAGTGTCCTTGCTTTAAAAATGAACAAACAAACAAAATTCCCAGCAAACTTGCTGGGGATAGAAGAGTATTAAGAGATCTGTTTTAGTTTTTAGACTGAGAAGTGGTAGCAATGTTTTTTCAGTTAACTTAAATCAATGCCATAGAAGGTCAATGATGTGATTTGGAGAAGTAAAATACTTGTGTTTCAGACTCTGACGCCAAAATGTATTGGTTCGGCTACTTTCTGTAATTGGTGCTGTCCTGCCTTTTGCCCTTGGCAGCTTCTAAATAAGAATTCCAACTACGTACCTGTTTATTTAAAGAATTAGTTCAATTATAGGATTTTTTTCTTAAACATGAATGTCAGAGATGCTTATGTTGTATGGCAAAGTGGATTATAAACACTAAGTCGCTGAGGATAAACTTGACTGTGAAACATGCAGTGTTCTGTAGAGAAAATAGAATTTTTAGATTGAATTCACAAAATAGTATTTAAATTACTACTGAAGTAATTTTCTGGTTTGTTTCAAGGATGTAGGTGGAAACTGCTTTGATGTATAGAGTTCTGTGGTATGAGTAACATCTGTTGCATGTAACACTAAATTACTTGTCCCTCTTGTCTAAAAGTTTTAGACAACAATTCATTAAATGCATTTTGTATTGACCAGAGTATAGTTAAAGCTTGTCTTGATGTTTAGTTCTGTCTCTCAGATGCCTTGAATTTTGATATGAGGGGAGTGAATGATGTTAAACTGGTCCCTTGAGGCTTTACTTTGTTCTCCAACAAGCCTTGAGGCAGTATCGCTATTTAAATATGTTGTATAGATTTGTTTTGATGCATTCCTGTGATCTACACTAAGGCATCTTTTCATCCAAGGAAGAGGTGAACACGTGCTGCCTGAAATGGTTAGTCGCAGTGCTAATACCTCAGAACAAGCAGCAATGGAGACAAGTATAAGCAATGATTACTTGGTCCAATTTCTGGGTGTAGTAAACCCCAGAAAAAAAGAAAAAAGCAAAAAAAAAGCAAAAAAACCCCACCAAACCCCCATCAGCTGAAAGTATAGGTGTTGACTAACTTCACTGTGTCTTGTGCTTGTCTGTGTGGGCATAGTCTGTTAATTCAGTTTGTTTAGTAAAACTGTTTAGGGCCAGATTTTCAGCAGTCGTGTCTGCAGTCCTTGTTTGTGTGCACATAGGGATCAAATGGAAATTGAGTTTGGTCTCTGGAAGAATTTGCAGCTACACTTTGTGCACGAGCTTGCAAATCTGATCCTTAATTGTGAACTCTCTTGTCTCGTGTGCTTTTCTTGCAGTTACTTTTTTACTGGAAGTGATTTGCTAGAAATGGCCCTAACTCCTCTTCTTCCTCTCTTGTGCTTCAGGAATGCAGTTGGCCTGAATAAAGGGCAAAATAATCTTAGCAGTAGAAATCTGGTCCTTTTTTGCTTCCAGTTCTTTGACTCCTTCCTTGTTGCTCCCAATGATAGAAACAGCGTATTTCTTCCAGTAAAATGGCTCAGGTTACCATTGATAATGTGGTGGAAATCAGATGAGTGCTTCGTGCAGCTGCCCCCCTGCCTGCCCCAAACCGAAACAAATGTTGTGGCCGATGTTAATTTGAGCCTTACAAATCTGGAGGTAAATTCTGAGAAATCTTGAGGATACAAGAGTATGAGTAAAAGCAGCTTGTAATTAATGCCTGGTCTGGGTGAAGGACAAGCGGGCAGCATCATTAAACAGATTCTGGTTGTGGTTTCAACACTCACGAGAACGGAGGGGAAAAAAATCATAATTTTCTAACAGTGGTTCTGAATTTGGGCTCTTCCTCCTTCTCCCTGGCTCTCAGTTGTTCTGCAGGGACGGGCGGATTGGAAGGGCAAAAGAACCTCTTCCCAAAACGTGCTTAGGAATGAAACATTCCTGAAATCCTCTTACTGTAAGGTACTTGCTACTCTTAAGGCCAACGAAGCATTCAGGTCTTGTTTAGGAAATGAATGTTCTCAAAAGTTTCTTACTGTAAAGTGTTTGCAATGCTAAGGCCAGTGAAACATTCCCTACCACCTTTGATACCTAAAGTGACAATAAGTCTCTTTCTAGGAGGTTTCTGTAGTACACGTTTGTCTTCTGCTGTACAGTCTTTGGACTGTTGAAAACGATGGGTGAGGTGCTTCAGGCAGCACTCAATGCTCCAAATTTACACGGGCTAAAATCAGAGAGATCTGATAGCTTTGGTTCTGCCAATGTTGTTTAGATTAGACAAAACTGGTCCAGAAAAGATGAAGTATTCTGTTACCTTAAAACTGTGTCAAGCATGGCCTAAATATTAGGTGTTTGTTCTGTATAGTATGTTCCATCAACTATTTATTACTAGTGCTTTAAACTCCAAATTAAACACCCATTTAAATGGAGTCATTGGGCAGGTGTTCCGTTTATCGCTGCAGGTTGAGAGATTCTCTATTGGAGGTTTTAGGATACAATTTTGCTAACAGGTAAAACAATGTAAATATGTATGAATTCTATTTGTTGCACATAACTTTTTGGTATAAAAAAATAAATGTAGAAATTACCTGTGGACGTCTTGCTGCAATCATTCTTATGCTGCATTCATGCAGTCCAAACGTAAGAGCTTGAATGAACCCAATCAGAGGCCTTTTTGGACTCAGTCTGAGCCTTAGAAACTGTTTTTAAAGTCATTACTGTAATTCTGTTTCTAGAAATGTACGAAGTTGTGATTTTGTTCAAAGACATTGTGTGTTAGCAGTAGAAGGGTTAAAGCACTTGGGTCCCCAGAGATACCAGTTTATAGAATTTCTGCAGCTTCATTGTGTCTTGCTGAACGTTGTGTGCACATGGGTGTGTAAAGGTGGAGCGGCATTGACTTGAGGCTTTAACTGTTTACAGTTCATTAAGCAACATGCAAAAAAACCCCATTAAGTGTTATTTTTATCACTTCCTGCTGTCCTTGATTCTGTAGGTCTGCTTTAACTCCGCTCCGACGAGATCTCCAAGTATCTGGAATCCGCTGTATGTTTTCCTGGGTTTGGGGGGAGGGAAGGGTTGGACAAGAGGGTTGGGTTTATACTTGCACTGAGCTGTTGAGAACAAGCAGGAACTAAGACTCTGAAATGTGTGCTTACCAGTCGTGTGGATATTAAACTTTGCCTCTGTTTTGTTGGACTGAATGAAAGTAATGGCTTCCTCTTCTGCACCCGCCAGCCCTGTGTGTTACCAGGGACCTGAGCCCTGGTTTGTAATGCGTTAACAATGTCAAATCTTTACCCGTGTTTTGATGTGGCAGCTGTTGGTATGTCATGTCTGTTGAAATGGGGAAGAAAATGGTTTTTAAAAAAGAATTATGTCTAGAGATGGAGTCAAAGACTGGTAGTGGGATTAAGTGTGGTACTGAC
Source organism: Aegotheles bennettii (assembly GCA_013398125.1). Classification (NCBI taxonomy): domain Eukaryota; kingdom Metazoa; phylum Chordata; class Aves; order Caprimulgiformes; family Aegothelidae; genus Aegotheles; species Aegotheles bennettii. Next base: position 14,220 of record VZRW01000869.1, on the reverse strand, counting down.
TCATACCATGGTACATTCGAGCAAGTGTCTTTTTATTGTGTGTAGACTTTTATGTTCTGGGTTTTTAGTTATACAGAAAAATCTGTAAACCTAACATGATATAACCATAGGAATGTTGATAGTATGTTCTTTTCCCTTAAAAACCCAAGAAAAAATGTTTTGAAGTCTGCAGTGAACTTGTATGCCCTTATTCTGCGTGTGGCAGTGTGGAAGGTGCTGTTGGTTTCTAATGTATCACATCTAAAGGAAAAAGAATTTGGCCACCACACAATGTAAGAGCAAATATTTTCTTTATATTGGCAGAGGTTTTGGTCACTTTGAGATACAAGCAGAAGAGCCAGTTGCAGAAAAAGTAGTCATAGCAACAGTTTCACAGTGTGTCCATGAATCAGAATGATGAAACTGCATAATTGTGCCAACTTCCAAAATTCAGTAGGCAGCCTCCAGTTTGGTGGTTCTGCAACAAGTGACGCTGCCCTTGGGACAGCCCTAGGATGTTGCAGTAAGAAGTTTGCAGACTTTGTTCTGAGCTCTTCTGTGAGTATTGACACAATCTGTTACAGCCTGAAGCCTGGCCTTTGGGGTCCTCTAAGACCGGTGTGCGGCCTGAAAGGGACGTTGCTACACTACCTTCCTGTCTAAAGTAGCATGTGCACGTCAATTTACACATCACCCTACCCCAGAATGCTTCAGGCCAGTATTAAATAAGCTTAGATCAAATTTACCCTCTAAACTATTATTACTGTAGTGCATAGTGACAACTTAGTATGAAGGAAGCCCTTCCATGGTGGAAGGTAAAACTGCATCTAAGAGTGGCAGTTCTGGTACTGTGATCAAAATAAATAGTTTTACACAAAGTTCAGTTCATGTAGTACCTACCTATCTAACATACTCCACCTTGCTGCTGTAGTATGAACTCCATACTGTACTGGAGTATGTTTGGTATCCTCCCAATGCTGTGAACTCAGAATTTCTTAGCCAGCCACATAATGTTTTGTCCAGCGAGAGCAGCTACATAAATTGTGCTCTTTGGTAGTCTTGTGGACAACTCGCTGTGATCTGAGTAGTGTAACTGTTAGGGGAGTATAACTGGAAAACCTCATTTGCATTGGAGGGGAGTGTGATGTTTATTTAGAGTAACTTGGATTTTTTTTTAAGTCTTCAGTATTGATTTGTATCATGTAATATTTTTTTAATTTTTTTGCCATAAACAGATACCTCAGTCAGGATCTCTTAACTTCAGCTCCTTGAAACTCTGAATATTCATTTCGCTACCTGGAAACAGGAAGCCTACAGACATGGCTAAGCATAGGAAACTGGTGTTCCTGACCTGCTTTGTATCATAGTAACTTCAGGTGGACTAGAAATTGCGTTAGACTTGCAAGACTTGAGTCAGGCATAAATATTATTTAAACACAAATTTAATGGACAAGTTCAGTATAGCACCCAGCCAATATACCTTTTGATTTCATTTTAGAAAGAGGTTATGTGATTTTATTATAGGAGGAAGACAGCTTGATTCATTTGCAATCTTCCAGTATCTTTCTCTGAGAACAAATGCAGCTGATTTGGGCTGTCGCTGGCGGGTAAATATTCCTTTCTTGTTCCCCAAAACACGTGTGGTCCCTGTAGAGAAGTTATAAAGCAAGAATATATAAAATGCTCTTATATCCCCTACTGTGAACTCTTACAATGTGTGTACTAAATCAGGTTAGGTGGAAGAGACCTATGTGCTTTCTTCTACACGTAGTCAGGTACAACGTGGAACTTGGCAGACGTAATTTGCATCATCTTGGCAAGATTAACTGATGTAACTGAGCCATATAGCTGCAATTCATTGTATTTACAACTGGTGAGTTGATGACAGTTAATTCGGGTGTGCCCATTAACCTGATCAGTATTATATTTACAGCAGATGTTCCTTCTGCCATTAGTTCCACCTTGAAATTTGATGGTGAACATGTTGATCACTGACTCTGACTGTGCTGTCCTTTAGTGGTGCCCAGATCCTTTTTGTGTATTTTAGTTTTCATAGGAAACTAGGAAAGATGATTACAGTATGTAGAGACTGGAACTGCCTACGTGTGTTTGAACTTGCCTACATTTTCTCCATCTTCCTGTTTGGAACTAGTATTACTTTTCTGACCGCTTCTCTGCGATGACTTAAGCTTTCTAAAACCTGTATTGGTGCTCTACAGATTATTCTTAATGTTGTTTCTCTGCCTGCAATGAACACTGACTGTTCACCACTCCAACTCGCTGCAGGTGGCATATGCATAACTGGTTCCTTACTAGGTCTTCTTTGGAGTTGTAATAATTTAATTTCTGTGTGACTGTAGAATTAATTTGTCTACACTGTAGATGAATGCCCCATACTTGGCAAATGCACTTATTTTTTTAATAGCACATGGAGTGTCACGGTAGACAGTTGTCTACCAGTGTGGCATCTGGTCCTCTATTGCTAAACCTGTACCAAGTTAATAATACATTATTTAAGGTGCTCTGTTACTAAGGGCAGTTGCAGATGAAATATGAAGCGAGTGAGACACATCCCTAATAGCTGGCTGAAGCTCTAGATTAAGGATAGCCAAGAAATAAAGTAATGCGGGTTTGCTTACAAGCTACCCTTGCATTCTGCCCTAGTGCTCTCTCATGTTCTGGGTACATCTTTGCAGGTGGGACATCTAGGAGCTCAAGCTGGAGAGAGATGATGCGTTAAGTGCAGGCAGGACCTTCCCTCTTGGCTCTGCTCACGCTGGACTTTGTCACAGAAACCAGCGAGGTTCTACCTTGGTAAGCAGAGGGCACTTTTGTCCTACAGCACGATAGCCTCTGTGTGTCATAAACTATTTTAAACTTGCAGGGAGGATGGAGAGTTGCTTAGAATATAAGCTTACCTTGATTAGTCATGAAATCAGCAAAATTCCAGATGAGTTCCCCAATCACGTACTCTTTCCTCTTCTTGTCAAAAACAGAGTGGTACTCTCTTAGCATAGCTTTCTGATACTCCTCGCTGAACATGAGAGGTGGATCCTACAGCCAGGAAGAAGGGGCCTTGAATGAAGGTGACAGTTGATTTCAGCAAAGGCTCCATATGTCACCTTCCTATTTACTGGGGACCTGCTTCCTGAAAACAAGCTTTACAATTGCCTGGTCTTTTCATTGCTGCCACGTTAACAATGGCTATTTAATGACTGTTGGCAACTACTGAAATTACAAGGGGAAATGCATGTAAAATACAAACATAATGCCAGCTATGCATGTGGGGGGGTGAGTCCATGGTTGTGCTTGGTAATGGTGCTTTGTCACAACAGGTATAGGAGTGCCACCCCCTCCTGTGCAGGATAGCACCATGAAATTAATATCTACTCTCCAGTGTTGTATCTTCTGATTAAGCGTTTTCTACAAATGCCAAAGTACCGATTTCAGAGTGCTCAGTGTTTTCACTTAAAGCTAAAACTTTAGGTAGAATCTAACCTTTTGTTAAGTCAGTGGCAAAGCTCACTGATTTCAGTGGAGTAGGGTTGCAATCCTAGAGCCTTTCAGACATTACAACCTAATGCATCTCGTAACAAAGCAGGCTCAATGGTGTCCATCTCTTCTAATTAAATTTTGCTGACTCTGTAAGAAGAGCAGTGCTTTTTTTCAATCTAGGGTGTCCGTAACACTTACACTGTGAAGTCCAGGAACTGAGTCTGCTCCATATTCACTCTGGATAATTGGTTTTTGGTAGGTTTTATACCAGTTCTCAAACTGTGCTGTGAGTTGTAGTGGAATGACTTCCAGGTGGCCTGGGTCATGGTACCAGGAGAAGTAGCTATTTACACAGATTACATCCACATAAGGAGCCTACAAAAAACAACATGAGAGTGTCTTGTCACAGAGCTCAAAGTAGACAACCTTCACTCATAAAGCTAAGTCCTCCTGTTGGTTCCGTTCATGGAATCCAGTTTCATTACGTGTAGAATAAAGTCTTCTCCCCCACTCACTCAGGCCCTCCCAACATGACATCTTTCCCAGAAAAAAAAAAGCAGGATAAATTTAACAAGCTGATAGCGTATTAATTTGGCATTTTTCTTACAGACTTAGGAAGTCACAGCAAAGAGTTAGACAAGATCAACCCATTTCATCCTCAGGTCTGTTAGATGTTTTTGAGTTTCCAAGATGTCTCTGGCTTGCTGGTACATTCAGATGTACTTTTTGAGTATTGGAATGTGATTATCAAGTTAGTGGTCAAATATTTTGACTAGCAACTAAATTTGTGCATCAATGGTGCAATACTAAGACTAAGCATTCTGCAAGTTATATGCCATTTCTACCACATGGACAGTATGATAAAAGGGCACAAAGCCCACTAAAGATAAAGTGATGTTGTATGTAACTTGTTCAATGTTCTCTTAACATGTTTTGTAATAAAAGAAAAAGAAAAGTTCTAATATCACATCAGTGTGAGATCTATTCTTTGGTTTTGTTTTCCTGTGTTGTCTCAAGCTACTAGTCAGAACATGCTCGTGGGGATGGAACAGCCATACCCAAGAGCAGATCCCTGCTGGGCTCCTTTCAAAACTTAAGGCCACTGGTTTTATTTTCCTGGGGTGGGGAGGAACAGACCTCAAGAGTTACAGAAGGCTGTTCCTTCCTGGGGTAGTTTCATGTGCCTACAAACTACTAGAAGCTGTTATTATACAGCAGTGACCAGAATTATAAAGCCACCTTGAAAAATTTAAAGTTACATAGGAACTACCCCAGAAACAAATTTATGTGTGTTAAAGATCCTTGGTTCATGCTATGGCCAGCTTAAGGTGAAGACATACAGGGTAAGTGCCTTTTGGCTATTTATACAGCTCTAAGACTTTAATTATGGAGCTGGAAGAGCTTTTAGATTAATCAACATTAACAGACATCTGCTGAAGAAGATCTGGAGCCATTTAAAGCAGGAATTAAAGCAAAGCTTCCTTCCTTCAAGCTTCCACAAGGGCTGTTAGTATTTTAAAGAGGTTTAAGCTTTGGTTTAATTGCAAGTGAAAAGTCTGAGCATTAGTAAACACAATCAATGGAATAGCAAAGCATGACAATGTGAATGAAATCCAAGACAGAACTGTTTCTCTCTTACAGATGATTTTTTTCAGCTGGACTACACCTACAGGATAAGGTGTTTCATACTAGAAACAAAAATGTAAGTTTTCTTCTGCCTCTCCTTGTTAAATATCTCTAGTAAACTTGGGGAGGTGGGGGGAAAGGACCCTCAAATGACTGACAAGAGGAAGAAATTTAATGTATGAATTAAAAAAAAACAACCAAACAAAAAATAACCCAACAACTAGAAAGTAAAGTAAACTTACACCATGATCAAGAGCGTAATTAGCATCTGTCACAAAGGTTACAGGTCTGGAGGGATCAAGAGCTTTAGTGTGGGCTATCACTGTCCTGTTTGCAAACAGTAAAGCAAGAGTTCAACAACAGCATGGGAGAAGCACAGCCCCATTTCCCCAAGCTCTCTCCTCCCGCCCCCCTCAAGCATTTGGAGCTGCTTTTGATTTAGCAGACAGTATTTTTAATTAAATACTGCAGAATGCATAGTGATCATCTGCTTCAGAGTGCCTGCAATTCTAGCCAGTTCTGCAGGGCTTTAAATACCACGGTGAAGAGACCTTTATCTGTCACAAAGTTCATTGCTATCACACCTGAGAAAAGAGTGGAATTATACCAGATGCAGGCTTGTTAATTTGTCTTTTGGTGCCAGCAGCTTGCAAGTTGGTGAAGGGACAGTGAGTTTGGTCATGAGAAGGTGAGAAGGGTAGTGGGATGTTTCTGAACAACCCCTGGGATGTGTTCCTACAAAAGCATGAGGCCCTAGCCCTACACCACAGCAGGCAGAGCAGTCACAGGTTGGCTGCTTTTGAGGAAACCCTGAGTGAGGGAGATGACAATGGGAGGGTTAAGCTCTGCTGCTGCCTCGACCTTGCAGGAGGATGATGGATCATTCCGAAGAATGAAACTTCACAGTTACCTCTTAATGCACCTACAGCTATTGGAGATGGGCTGCTACCCCATTACAGGGATAACCCTTGGCTATCCAAAGCTTAAATCTCTTTAAAAATAAAACCAAGAAAAGCAGTAGCTTTGAAGTGGAGTGTCACTATCCCTGTCAGAACAAGTAATTAGCACTAAATGAAGCATCTTGTCTTCAGAGTTAATTGCCAGGTTTTTTACAGCTTTGCTGTAATTCTCAAATCATTTAGCACCCATCTTCCATTGGTAACAAGGAATATCCTGTTCTGATCGTGCCTGCTTTTGCCTGACCCTTAGGTCAAGAAGAGATGCTCAGACCAAACAGACTCCTGGTAATTTTGTAGAGCCTTACTGGTTCAGAAACAACAGGTGGAGACTGTTGTGTGGGTCAGAACATCAGTTCAACACACACAGCAGTCGCACTTCTGGTTTACATCTGTGGGCACTGTTTCAAGACTCCCAAAAGAAAAATGCTTGCCCTCCCTTTTAACTTCTCTGTGCTATCCCAAAGGAAGAAGATGCATCCCCTGCCAAGATTCAAGCCTCAGCTCTGTGTACAAGTGGACACACTTACTTAAAGTAGTAAGCTGCTTGGGACAGCTCTGATGCTGGCTCGTTGGCTACTGACCACATCACGACCGATGGCCTGTTCTTATCCCTGCGGATCAGCTCCTCCATCACAACCAGATGATGCTGCAAGGACTTGTTCCCAAAGCTCTCACTTAAAGACAGAAGAAGCGAGACCCAATGAGGTGAGGGTATACAATGAATCCCCTTTGCCTTTCCCTGTGAAAACTCAGGCTCCTGGGGTGTGTAAGCACTGAACATGGCTTCTGCTTGATTTCCCCAAGCCTGCTGCACAGTTCAGGGCCACGGGCTGGGCTGGTTAACCAGACCAAACACCACGATGGCCACGTTTGCCCTCCGGTTGCCCAACCTCACCAGGCACGTGTGGTGCAACGGGCTGATTTCTAAATAGAGCAAAGTACTTCCATTATCAGGACAAGGGTGCTGCGGCAGGGATGAAGACAGAAAGAAGGGGAAGGGTGCTTTGAGCAGCTGCTTACGGCATTTTAATCCCCACCCCCGGGCACTCGTCGATGACCACGATGCCGTAGGCGTCGCACAGGTCCATGATCTCCTCGGCGTAGGGGTAGTGGCTGGTGCGGAAGGAGTTCGCCCCCAGCCAGCGCAGCAGGTTGAAGTCCTTCATGACCAGGGGCCAGTCGAGGCCTTTGCCACGGATCTGAGGGGGAAAGAGAGACACCGGGCTGGGGCTTCTCCTCCCACAGGAGCTGGGCACCACCGCTGCCCTGCTCGCTCCCAGTGGGTTTCCAGCCCTGGGTTTTGCCTTCCCGAGGGGCACTGCCACGCTCACAGACACAGGGGTTGGCAGCAGCAGAGGGGATGGCGGCTGCCGCCCGGCCCTGCCCGCCCTCTCCCTCCCTCCCAGGTGCCCTCCATGAGCAGCGTCCACCCGAGGAGAGCCCGGGCCCAGGCGGGGACGCGGCCTCCGGTGCTGCTGCGGGGCCTCCCTGTGGCCGGGCCGCGCCTCGCAGCCCCGCGGCTCCGACCTCCCCGTTCCAGACTTTGTCCCCAGCGTTTCCCAAGATGGGGAAAATCAGCGCTGTTTCTGAGCGGAACCCACGGCCGGGAGGTTGTTCAGCTCCTCTGCCGGCACCCTGGGCTGGCCCAGGCACCCCGGGAGGGCTCTGGCAGGGCACGGTGTCCCCTTAAATTCACCCCAGCTCCCCCTGGCAGCCCCCGGGGTGGGAAAGGGGTGTGAGGAAACTTTCTCTGTCCTGTGAGAGTGCCAGAGCACTGGACCAGGCTGCCCAGAGAGGTTGTGGAGTCTCCTTGGCTGGAGACATTCAAACCCCGCCTGGATGCGTTCCTGTGTGATGGACTCTAGGTGACCCTGCTCTGGCAGGGGGGTTGGACTGGATGATCCTTCGAGGTCCCTTCCAACCCCTAGGATTCTGGGATTCTGAGGAAACGGCCCCCTTGGCTGGGGAAGGGAGGGGAGGGGAGAGCGGGCGCTGCCTCAGCAGCACGAAGCGAGGCACCGTGAGGTCCCCCCACACTTACATCGGCGTCCTCGTGCTTGTTGACCCCGTGGAAGTAGAAGGGTCTCCCATTGATGAGGAACTGGCTGCTGGTGACATGCACGGTGCGGATGCCGACCGGGAGCGTGTACACATCCTCCAGCAGCGCCCCGTTCACCTGTGCCTGCATTTTCACCTGCATTTCCAAAGGGGAGACACAAGTGACCTGCTGGGCTTCACCAGGATTCCCTGTTCTCCCTGCTCGCTGTGTCTGAGGGTTATCCTGACTGCCCGTCCATATCCCAGCCCTGCCTCCACGCTGCCTGCTCCTCAGCACTGCTTCAGCTGATTCCTGTGCTCACCATGTACCCCCTCAGGGAAGCAGCAAGGTCTGACTAAACAGAAAATAGAAATCCAAGCTGGAGAATTAAAGCTGGATGACCCTTCTGGGGCTTGTTCAACCTAAGAGCTTCAGTTTTTTCCCCCTGCTCATCTGGGCCATTTCATCCTCCCAGGCAAGGCAGCAGCACACCTCTTGAGCCCTGCACCTTGACACCAGGCAATGACTGAAATGTCATCTGCTCACAAGAGATACAAACCTGAGCTTCTGGAAACTCGCAGCAGCTCATCTGCTCTCATTTCTGCATCTAAACATCACTGCTTATCCTTAACTCACACAGGGTCTTCCAGACTCATGCTATGGAAGCTGAACGCTTGTCTTACAGAGTGGGAGGAAAGCTCATTGCATGGCAAAGCATGTAGAAGAGGTTGGCAGCCTGCTCCTCAGAGACTCTACTCTCAGCTTTCACAGTATCTCCTCTTTTATATTGTCTCAAACGGTCCTTTTGCAAGGGATGGAGTGGGCCCTAAATGTGAAGGGCAAGCACCTCAGAGTGTATGCACACAGAAAGGAAGAACTGTTACCTCCAAGGAGTAGCGGTACCCAGGGTTCTCATGCATCAGGTATGGCCACCAAAGATTTGGGTTCAGGACTTTCAGCTCTCCAGCTGGTCCATCGCCTGTAGCAACCACTTTCCCTTCTTGGTCACGTAAACTCAGGGACAAGGAATAGAGTGCGTTGCCAACAACGGATACCTGATACTGCACCAGTGCTAGTTCAAAGGAAACAAAAGGCAATCAGAGGATGCCACGAAAGGAAAATGGCATGCTTCAAATGCTGGAGAGTTTTCATGTACAACAGCATTAAAAAATGAGGGAGATGTAGGACAACAACAGAGTGGCATGAACTGAATGTAAGAAGCATGACGGGTCTGTCTTGAGGTCCAGAAGTTCCCAGTAAGATCCCAGTAAGTTGTGTGTATCACACAACTCTTACTTAGAGATAATCCTGCTTTAAGTGGCAGGAATACTGCTCCTCCTGAGAAACTCTACCTTGAGAAGCACCTGGTCATCCTTTCACTGTAACAAGTCTTTTGCAAGCACTTCTTTTTTTCTTATTGCTTCTGAACTTATTACCATATCCTTGCAGCTGCTGAACTGTGCAATAGACCTGCTCAGGTTCAAGAAAAAGCCACTACAAAACAAATTCAATCAGACTTTTGCAGCATGTTTGCTCTGCTGCCCTTGTCATCTCCATTTGGAGCCTGAGGTAGCTGCTGTAATTGTTCTGGACCTACCAACGCTCTCTGATGAAGTAGTTGTCACAGTAATATCATCTATGTAGACAGAAGGAGTGGTGTAAAGAACAACCGGGCGATGGATTCCAGCATAATTAAAGAAATCAAACCTGATGTTCTGTACAAAATAGTTCTTGGGATACCTGAGTAAGCAAGACAGGAGAAACAGCTACATTATGTTTCATTACACAAGAACTGATGGCAGCATATGGGCCCTAGTGATGTAAAACAGTCACGTAAAAATAGATGCTAGCTGGTAACATAGTCTTTACAGCTGCATGGATCTATCCCTCAGCAGTGCTACTGCTGCTGCACTGGAGGGGACTACCACTTAACAAACATCTAACACATTGAATGGGTTGAATCCCTCAGGATAGCTGGTACCTGCAGCTTCCAGCTGAACTCAAGCTTGTCACATCTGTCACTGTTTCAACTTGGCAAATCGCTTCTCTCAGTTTCCCGTGTATAAAACAGAAGTGATAACTCAGTGCAGGTTCCTCGTAACACCAAAGCTTAAACCCCTCCCTGCTTGACTGATGGATTTGGGCATAAATACAACCTGTGCTCTTCTAAGTTGCTCGGAGGGCCTTATGAACCAGCAGCTGGATAAATTCCCACCCTCTCACCCCTGGTTTAAGCTCAGCAGTGCAGCTCTTCAGCAACTCACCTTGTTTTGTCGTTCATGTACTGGATTGACCCCGGGGGCAGAGTGTGGGGTGTCAGAGTGTTGTTGAGCGCGACGGTGATGCGGCATGGGACCCCCGGGCTGCCCTGGACGATGCTGCTTATATCTGCTTCAAAAGGGAGGTGACCCCCTTCGTGCTCCACAACTTGCTCTCCGTTGACCCACTGGAGGAGAAGACATCTGTGAGTCCAAGAGGCTTTTGTAGCAAGCACAGCAGGGAGAAGGGAAGGAGCCCAGCAAAGGGAAGTTGGGAGTCCCAGTTACACTGAACCTTGTTCTGGGCTTTTACTCTTTGAGGGATCAATCTAGTGGGCTTCCCTTTGCTGGGAGCTAGGTCTGGGTGATGTACAAATGTCACCACGAGATGTGGTTCTGGGCAGATCATGTAGCAAGGAAATGTTTTAGTTACTAGTCCCAATACTGGAGGATCAGAGAACAGAGACCTAGGAAGCACAGCCAAGTTCCTGGCTGGATGAAAACAGCCAAGAGTTAAGAAAATAGGAAACTGATAGAAAATCCAGGCAGAGATGTGTTTGCTGAACAAGCCACGAGACAGATTTTAGTGCAGTGTAATTTTGGGAACACATGGCCAAGCTCCCATGCAACGTACCACAATGGCATAGTAATGGGCACTGCCAAAACGGAGCACCACCCTGGTGTTGTGGTCATCCTGGAGCCAGCGGAGAGGGAGCAGCACCTCCTTCTCGTACCAAACCCAGCCGATGTAGTTCTCCAGGCTGGGGTCTTGAGTGATGTCATTGAAGCTGGCAGGCACTGGCATGTCAATCACAGGGCCACTCTGGTGGGAATTGCACAGAAAGAGAGGAACAAACCATTTAAAAAAAGAAATTTTACTGTCTTGGCTGTCCACCCTGTCCTGCTGGAAGTGTCCCCTTCCACTGACAGCCTCACATCCAAGTGGAGATACTGGGGAGAACCTGTTTAGGAGCTGGTGTGGTCTGTCACAGGTCCTACACAAGTCCTGCTTGATACCAGATCCTGGAGCCTGTTCCTACAGGAAGAAGCTGCTCATATCTTTTTCCCCTCCTGATTTATGATAGGGAAATGCTTTTATTAATGGCTCTGGTATTATGGAATTGGAGAAGTGAGGGGCAAAAAAATACACATTCAGGTTGTTGTTTCAGCCTGGGACTTAAAACAAATGGCAGTTCCTCCTGCACAGCTCTGGGTGTTTGGTGCTGGTGTCAAAGTGACAGTTCACCAGCACAGGGTGCTGCTTGTCAGGCTGAGAGCTGTAGCAGAAGGGTGGCAAAAGACGGGGATATTTTGGGCCAGATCCCTCGAGGAAGGTCTGTGGAGATTGTTTGGGATGAGCTCGGCCTTTCTCACTCCCTGAAAGCAACACAGATTCCTTAGGACTGCAGTGGAGTCAGTTCACTTGCTTATTTTTGGTATAAGGATTATAGGCAGTGTCATAACATACTGACCATGGAGGGAATGGGATGCCATTGCAAAACAGGGCATTTTTAGCACTTGCTGTGCTCGTGATGTTGCACCAACGAGCTCTGCTGGAGCATTTCCCCTTTCCACGGAAAGCAGAAGGAGGGAGGTCTGGTTGCCCAGGGGAGAGCATCATGTGCGTGGCTGACTCAGCACTGAGCCACACCGGCATCAGACATCAGAACACCCCAGCAGGCAAATCCCTGGATGATGAAATGGGTTTTCTAGATTCTTACACCTTTGGCTGGGAGCCACGCCTGTCTCCTCCAGGGAGATTCTCTGATGTCTGAAGCAGGTTGAGCATACACCCTGTAAGAGGCTTTGGGGGGGTCAAAGTCCAAGCTCCCTCTCCTCTGGCTGTCTCTTCACCAAACTTCCAGCAGCACAGCGCCCTCCCGGCTCTCACCTCCTTCCACAATTGAGCAAAAAAATCGCCTGAACGGCTCAAACAGAAACGGCGAAGGACACACGTGGTGTGTGCATGCAACACCCGCCTTGCTTTGATAGGTAAATGTTGTGCACGGCCAGCGTTGCTGTCGCAGCACAGGGACCCGGGGGGGCTGCAGCTCCCCCAGGTGCTTTCTGGCTCCCGAGGTGATCAGAGCCGCCCGCTCCTCCGCTAATGAGAGACGGGGCGGGGGGCAAAGAGCAGCCGCCCCGCAGCCCGGTGGGGAGGGAAGGGAAGGGGTGCTCCTGGACCCTCCCCGGGCGGAGCGCACCCCCTGTGCCGGAGAAGGAGCCGCCCCCCGCTCCCCCCGGTACCTGCCGGAGCGGCCGCCGGTACCAGCGCTGCGCGAAGCCGGCGTCCCTGCCCGGGGAGAAGTCGGCGCGGAAGCTCCAGAGCCCGCCGAGCTCCTTGCGCTCCCGGGAAGGGGTGTCCCGGGGGTAGAGCAGGCTGCCCCCCGGCCCCGGCGCCAGGGCCAGCAGCAGGAGCAGGCAGCAGCCCCCCGGTACGCAGCCCGACATCGCCATCTTTGCTGTGGGCAGCGCCCGGCCGGGGGCGGCACCGCCGCGGCAGGACCCGCCCCGGTACCGGGCGGTGCAGGGGGGGATGGGGGAGGATGCTGGAGGAGCCTCCAGCCAGACCCATCGCCAGCCTGGCGGAAAAGCCCTGGCAGGCGCTGGGCTGTGTCCAGGGCTGCTGGATTTCCCAGGGGGTGATGGTTTTATTTTATGAATTCATTTCCTTCCTTTCATTCATGTATTTCCAGAGTCACGGGTGGAAGCAGGAGAGCAGAAGTTACTGGAACCGGCGAGGAAGAGCGCTGCTGAGCAGAGAGCACCTGAAGGCTGGCAGGAGGATGCTCGCTGCGTTAGGAAATCCCCTCCGGACTCCAGCGTTAGGGACACGGTGACATCCCCCATTCCCACCACGTCCCTCCGAGCTTCTCTGGGAGCAAGGCAGGGCGGAGAAAAGTGCAAGGGTAAAGAAGGAAATGCCATCGGATGGGTTTTAATGTCACAGTACAGTTTTTGCAGCCTGTGTTGTGTTTCGTGGCTGGGAACGTGTGGCTCCATGCACAGTGGGCAGCTGGCAATCCTGCTGTGCCCGAGCCAATCACAGAAACAACAGCTCAGTTTATTGCAGATGGATGAAAGCCATCTGCACATGAGACTATCAGAAAGGTGGAGTGGGGAGTACCAGTGATTATGCACTATTTATTTAAGCAAGAGTTCGAGATGTGACAGTCTGCTAAAACCACCTTCTTTTTTTCAATCAGCAGGGTCCCATGTTACTCAGCACTGACCCCCAAGATGCTGAATGGTGGTGGCTGGGAACAAACAGAAGTCTGATCAGCTGAGGTGTGTGAAGGTACTGACCAGAATGAGAAACAGGGAGAAAGCTTATGTGAGGAAAGAAAAGAACCATGAGCTGGAGTGAGGGCAAGAAATCCTCCTTCCAAGGCTGTTGGTGTTGGCCTGAATTAAGTGAACCTAATTGACTTCCCTGCCACAGCTAACTTAGCTGGAAGGTGAGAGGAATGTACTAAACCAGAGAGACGTGGCAGTAAGCAGCAGGGGACTCAGGAACTTCCTGGCACTTCATCCCTTACGTAAGATGTTTCCTGGTCTGTGTTCTGATTTTACTTCTGTAAGGACAGAAGGGAAGATGTGAAATTATTTTCTAAGAGGTAACAGCAATGCAATGCCAGGGAAACATAATCCAAGGAGGAGGGCAGTGATAGCTGGAGATGTGGTGTGTGTTGCAGGTGTTGTACCAATGGTCTCTCTTTGTGGACACACACAAACCTCCCTCAACACATGCACTGACACTCCTGCTGCTCCCTACCTACCAGCCCCCTACAACTTGACCCCCATAACCCAGCTCCTCTGCTAGGTTCTCACACCAGTGAACCTTTCTCCAAGCCTCATGAGGGCT
>VZRW01000868.1:250586-263554 GCA_013398125.1 Aegotheles bennettii | reverse complement strand
GCAGGAGGAAATTACTAAGAGCATGCTAATTGTGCTGCAGAAGGCAAATATCTGACTGTTACAGTTCAGTACATTCCCACAACTGTTTTTTTCAAAAGTTTCCAAGATCTCGAAGTTTGCCCACAGAGGAGACCTTACAAAAGTCTCTGGATAGCAGAATGACCAAGCCAAATGGAGAGTGCGACAAACCAGGCCCTGCCACTTCCCAGCAGCAGAGGCCAAGATAATTACTTGCAGTGCCATGCATACAAATGGCAGGTAAAAGCAACATTGAAAAAACGTTCGTGCTTTTGAATTGTAAAACTCCAGGTACATATGCACTAAAATTCCATACTCAGAATAGGAAATATGCCTAATCAGTGACAAGGATGTGCTTTCTGAACTTCACAAATTGTCATATTTTAAGAAGCTCATTCATAAATGTCACAAGAACATTACTTTTATTCAACATATATGTTACTATGCTGTCCACTTTTCTTGAAGTGACATAGAAGAAAAGCATGCAGGGGCTGTAGAAAACTAAACAACCTCCCCAGCTAGCATCTGCTTTCAGCTAACAATGAACAGGATATCACTTATTCCAATTTATGCCCAAAACCTCAAAAACTAACCTCTTCTTTGTTGGTTCTGTTGCATTCTTTCCGAGGATTTCCCTGTTACAAAATTAAAACAACTACATTAAATAACACTGAGTTGACAGTGAGGAATTTAGTCCAATTTCAGATTGTTAACTGAATCAGGGACACGTCATGAAAGCACCGATAACCCAGCTATGAAACTGCCAAGGCAAGCGCAGGCTGCCACAGATGCCCCTCCCTGCTCACCCTCGTGCAGTGTAGCTCAAAAATTCTTGGTTGTGCTCACAGCTGTGGCAGCAGGGCCCTTTTTGCTTACAGGATTTTCAAGGGTTATTATTAGATTACTTAATGAAGCTGATGTTGATATGAAAAACACTGGTAAAAAAACACGATGAAGTGACCTGGAACTAGGTGGACTTGATTGTTTTGCCTAACATACATATTCTGATAAGGTCTATCATGCATTTGCCATGTGCACATGGAGGCTAATGAGGATTAATGTAAAGGTAGTGCAGTGCTGATGCTAAATAATCATCATCACCCTTCTACACACATCAACAGAAGAGAACCACCTTCCACCAAGCTACTCTCTTCCACTGAAGAATAAAGCACCTGGACCATGACTAGCTCAATTACAGCTTACCAACAAGAAAGTGAGCAAAACTTAGTAAGTTGTATGTAACACAAAATACACGCTCATTAGCAGATATTTACAGCATCCTTGCCTTTGCCTTCTGCCGTTATCTTGGTCCCATGGAACAGCTCTTTTTGTAACAGTACTAACTGATTTAAAGTACATGAAAAAAGTTTTCTACAAGGGAGAGAACACGGTGCCCATGTAGATAATGAATGTGGCATGGACATGAGTCTTACTCATAAGCTTGATATCAACTTTCCAAATCAGCATTATGGAAAAAACAATACGTGTTTTTCCCTTTGTAAAATGGAATTGCAGCACAAGCGATAAAGTTAAACCCACTAACATTTGCTATATTAACTGCCAAGAAAAAGATTGGTATAAATTCGAAAGCTTTTCAGAGCAGAGACCATGTCTATGTTTAAGAGATGTTTAAAACAGATTTAAAGTTTTACCAATACTTTCATTGTTTAGGTAGCAAAATACAGATCTAGAACATCACTTGTGACAAGCTGTCAGTGGTACCTAAATCACAGGTCATAACGAGCCAAAAATCAGATCAATCCACACTTGTGGATTTCAGATTATTCTTAAGAGTTGTAATAGTTTCATTCAAATACAGGCTTGTCCTTCTATTTAGCATATTTTCTGGCCAAAACAGATCACACAACTACAGAGTTGCTTATTAAGAACTAAATCAATGGCTGCAAGACACAATCCAAGGTATCTGCAGCAGCCTGTGTTTGAAGCCTTAGATCAGTAATTTTACAGAACAGTATGCCAAAATCTATGACACCAAACGCAGCAATACTGTCTTTCCCTCCTTAGTTAGAAGGCTGACTCAAACCTGTATAAAATTAATGTATTTTATTTTCCTTTTTCTCAGTTTCAGTGTTTAGGAAACTACAAATCTAACTTTAAAAAGGAGCCTGTAAGAAACATATGCTCAAGATTTTATTAAGCCCATCATAAAGAGAAATACTGGAGGGGGGTGAGAAGGAGGAAGGGGATGACGAGAGGTTATACATTTGAGATATATTTTATTATTTACAAAATGAGTTATAGAAATCAACACAAAGTCACATACACAAACCACTATTTTCTGCATGGCACTTTACGAATTCAAGACAAAATAGCCTTAATTACTTCAAATTATTATGCTTTATATCTTAAACAGTTTTCTGGTTAGACAGTACTTCATAGCTAAATTAAGAACTGAAACAAGGTTCTGAGAAAAATAAAATGAAGAAGTGAGAAAATGTTCTTTGAATTTTCAAGTTCAGTAACATGGGAGAAAACAAGGAGGGCAAGTACTGCATTAGATTGCTGCTGTTGGTTAAAGGGAAAAAATACATAAGATTATTACCTCATTATTTTCTGTTCTTCCTCCATCTGTTCTCTGACCTGTTGCAATTCTTTGATCAGTTCAACATCTGTGCCATTCACCCAGGTGTATACCACATCAATCGGCATGGGTAAACAAAGCCTACATAATTCAAATGAAAGCTGCATGAGCTGTTTAATATTACTTTACAAGTGTTTGTGGCATCCTGCGATAGCAATTTCTGTCTAACAACAGTATTTGGTGTCTGGGCTGCAAACAATCAAAGCAAAAAGTTTATCTTTAGCTACATATATATCACCTCTTAATTATACACAAGCCTTTGACAAAACAGCACAGACATAAAACCAAAGAGGACAAAGTGGCTGTAACAGTTCAGTAGCTAAATGAAATCTGAACTTTATGCTCAAGATTTCACTGACATTAACCTATAATCCTGATCCTTTGAACCCATTAAATATTTCTCAAAATCAGTACCAGCATCCAGTCATGTCCTTAATTCACCAACTACATTAAACAGTACAGCATGAAGTATAGACTTAAATCATACTTGCTGTTTAATTGCACAGAGCCAGTAAGATCTCTGCAGGACCAGGTCTCTATCCTAGGAGTGCCTCTTAAATATTAAAAACAGGGCATTTTATAAACCAACAACCTAAGTAGGGTACAAGTATTCAGACTCTAGACACAGTAGCCACATTCATTCTTGACACAATGTCCCAGACAGCAGGAGGATGCCCCAACTATTATTTCCAAAAGTTCCAGTGTAAAGGTATTCAATACCTTCCTAAACCGTAG
The DNA here is from genome assembly GCA_013398125.1 of Aegotheles bennettii. Lineage (NCBI taxonomy): Eukaryota > Metazoa > Chordata > Aves > Caprimulgiformes > Aegothelidae > Aegotheles > Aegotheles bennettii. The sequence continues at coordinate 260,199 of VZRW01000868.1, read as the reverse complement.
CTGGCCCAGCAAACACTGAGCATTGCTCTAGTGCTAAGATCTATGGGGTCACACAAAGAGGTTTCCAAGGAAAGGTGTTCCCTCTCCACCCGCTGCATCCTTCAAAAAGCATTCAATAAGAGACAGAGCTTTTAAGCGAGTATCTCCTCCACCTTCCCTTGCACAGTGTGCCATGCAGACAACTCCCACCCAGCTTCATTTTCTACTGGCTGAGATTCAATAACTGAAGCTCAAAATCTGATTCAAGGGCAGCCAGTAGCTGGTTACAGCACAAGAAACAGGAACATTTTGTATTTAATCACTCCCTAACTGAGCTACGACACTTAGAGGACAACAGTGGGTCATTCTGAGATACAGTTTGAACATCTAAGAAGAACTGCTGCCTTCCCCAGCAGCACCACTCAAAGTCTCTCTCACCTCTGACATGCAACACGGCAGAAGGCTGCTCTCCCAACTGGCAAAAAAAAAGTCAATTTGCTGAATACAACTGCCCTTCTAATCAGTTATTTTGTCTCTTTCTCAGGAGTTGACATCAGCTTCTGGTTCATTAACAGGTGCAACTCAAGGCATGTTTTCAACTAAAAAGTCCTCTACTCACAGGAGTAGAAATTCAATGGCAGGAGGTCCTTCAGCTTTGATACATTTGTTGTGATCAGTTAAATTACTGGATTTACTGTCCCTTGAATGCTACAGCCAGGACAAGAGTGTTTTAGGTGGAAGCACCTGACTGAAGTCAACTGATTTCTAAAATGCCCCACCCTCAGCCTTCTGGGCAAAGTGCAGAGTTTATTTACCAGGCTTCACTGAAGAATGTAAAATGTGAAAAAAAAAAAAAGCCTTAACTCCACACTTCCTAGGGTATGAGGCTATTTTGACTTCTGTGAAGCCTCTCCCCAAGTTACCATTTGCTAAAAGTGTGTTTCTAGGCAATAGCACATGTACCTGTGCAATTTGCTACATTTAATTTGTAGCACTGAAATGTCACAAAAAGCCAAATGCTGATAAACTCCACAGGAAAGGCATTTTTGGTCAGATGCAGATATGCCAACTCTGAACTAACCCTGGCACAGCAAGCTCATTCTTCATTAACAGTGGCAATAGACACAAGGGGAAAAGGCTATTAAAGCAAGTGAACTGTTTGCAGATCCACTAGTCTAATTGCTCCAAATGCTCAGATAAAATTTCTTAATGCATTTTTACAGTAGACATTGTTTGATAAAGTAGTGGCTATCAAAGATCACAATAATAAACAGGTATCATACACAAATTAATTTGTTGCTCCCCATCAGGATCAGCAACACTGTTAAGATTTCCTCTTTTTGATCTTTGCCAAAGCTTTCTGGTTGGTTTCATGGCTTCTTAAAAAGCACTGAGAGTTTATATTTTGAAAAGCATGACTGGCATTTTGCTGTAAAATTAAAAAGGAACAAGAAAGCCACTTCTTCATTATCCTTCTCAAACACTGTTTTTAACATGCAGAGTATTTGCAAGTTTTTCAAGGTCAGAAAAGAGCAAAAACTTCCTCTCTCAAATTCTGTAGCTGCATTTCTCCTTCACGTGAATTTACACATTTGGTCTTCATCACAAATACCAGTCTGGCAAACAGGTTAAGCTCACAATGAGCTCCCTAAATGGGAATTATGCAACATCTTTCTACAGAAAATCATCAATTTTCCCATTTGCTACCGACTTTAATATTACCAAATATGGACTTTGGAAACTTCCTTGGAGACGCCCAGGCAGTAAGTTGAGGCTTGTTTTGGATACTCCTTTGCATTTTCCTCTTTGAAAAACCTGCTCATTTTTCACTTGCAAACCTCAAAACATCAAAAGGATCCTGCCTGAAGACAAAGGCCCCCAGCTCTCCCAGATAGGACAGTAAACCTGTCACACGCTGCCTCTTCTGCACACCTGCTGGGAAGCATTTTCCATACCCCGACATCTGTTTACATGCAAGAGCCATGCTCACAGCCAAGATTGCAGCTAGAAGACAAAGCCTCATTGTCTCAGCAACTACATTTGCTGAAGGAGTGCAGCAGCCTCTGGATCTCTCCCAAGCTACCGTACTTTGATCTCCAACCTTGCTGAGGCTCTTTAGGAACAAGTGTAAGTCTATTACACCCTTAAGCTCCCCACTGTAAAGCTCCCAGCCCTCCTGCTTGTTATATCTCTGTAATTACCCACCAACAGCAACTCAGCTGTTCCATTGCTATTCCTGCTCCAGTACTGTTGGCTCCCTAATTTGGGTGTCTTTTCATAGAATGGTTTGGGTTGGAAGGGGCCTTAAAGATCATCTAAAGATCATCAAAGGGAACTAACATGCTGTGATTCTGTGATCCCCTGCCATGGGCAGGGACACCTCCCACCAGACCAGGTTGCTCCAAGCCCCATCCAACCTGGCCTTGAACACTGCCAGGGAGGGGGCAACCACAGCTTCTCTGGGCAACCTGTGCCAGTGTCTCACCACCCTCACAGGAAAGAATTTCTTCCTAATATCCAATCCAAATCTCCCCTCTTTCAGCTTAAAACCATTCCCCCTTGTCCTATCACTCCATGCCCTTGTAAAAAGTCCCTCTCCAGATTTCCTGTTGATCCTTAAGATACTGGAATGCTGATCTAAGGTCTTCCTGGAGCCTTCTCTTCTCCAGGCCGAACAACCCCAACTCTCTCAGCCTGTCTTCATAAGAGAGGTGCTCCAGCCCTCTGATCATCTTCGCAGCCCTCTTCTCCTCTCTCCAGTCTCACTCTGCTCAGTAACTAGTGGCTCTCCAGCCAGCGATGGCTCTGACTTGCTGTACCACACTGAAATCAGTCTGTACATTTTAAAGCTGAGGATTGTTCCTTCACATTTTGTTTCCATACATATTTTTGAGTTTTAAATATGATTTGGCCATGTCCTGGAATAGCAAAATTACACTTCAGCATTTGCCAAAATGCAGAATTTGCTGGTGGAGGTTTTTTTTTTTTCAGTTTTAGTCCAAGACCCTCACGCATGCAACTCCATTATTTAGTTTCCTTCTCTCTTTTTTATTTCCCTATGAAAACTAACTGAGTCTTCACAAATGGGTTGCGATGAGGTGGTTTGGTAAAAAGCCCTGGAATTTCTACCCCACTGTCTCAAGCTGTGTAAGAGGCGGCAATATAAGAAGCGTAACAGCTGATGTGACTACCTGGAAAGCACAACAGCTGGGATGCCAAAGGACATGTGACAGGACGGAAAAGCAAGCCAAAGCAATTGCTAAACTTCAAGGCAAAACAAGAAATCTTCCTTGGTCTGGCAGAGAACAATGTTCAGTAGTTTAACGAATACTGCAAGCAACATCACTGTTTTTATGTTACTCATGAAGAAGAGCTGAGTTTATAATCATAAGGAGCTTGCCCACATGCACAAATTTGTTCACATTTTTACACTGAGGTTCGCTTTATAAAAGTTTGTAACACAACTGTTTGACAAGAACCGAGATATTTTCCTGCAAAGCTCCTATAAGATAAAACTACTTAATTCAGAAGGTCCATTAGTATTTCCTAAAGGCCATGCAACTTTTAATTTCCACTAAGCAGTGAATCTGCCTAAGTTCCAAACCAACAACCTTCCTGTTCTTCAATTCTGAGTATTTTTCTCTAACACTAAGATAAGAACCGATTAAAATCGCTGGATGAGCAAGGATCAAAAACTGTAAGTCCACAACCCTCCATTTATGTAAAAACCATGTGACACCCTACATGCTGCACTGATACCAGCCTTAAAAACTCCATCAAACCACCACCAACGCAGTGCATACTGCAAAACAAGGTCCACTACTGCATTCATGAAATTTGATAATAAAAACAAACTGAACCCCCGATAGGGACTTTTAAAAGTTAATGGGTGCCTAAAAATATGTCTCTACAAAGACTTGTTGGTATGAATTTTTACGGGAAGTTGGTATCTGCACAAAATTATCACAACAAACCTCCTTGTCACACCCGACATAAGAGTACTAAAGGCACATGGGTGAACTGGAATAATTTAAGCACCCATCAAGTACACCTTAAGCTTTTGCTCAAGCAGCCAGTAGTTCCTCCCCAGGCACTGGATGTTTTGCTCACAATTCCCAGAAATCAACACTAGCGAAAGAGTGCTTTACACATCCAAAATGAAGTAAGAAAACACAGTGCAGAAATGGGAACTGTTGTGATGTAGGTATAGTCAGTAAGATCTGCAATTTTGTTTTGGACAAACTCAACCATTTTATAAAAGCACCGTACTTAATTACCACAAAGTCAGTATTTTAGAATTGACAGGAACAAACTACCATGCTTTCACTTGAGTACTGCAGAAACATGTAAATGTTAAGCTAACCATCCATATGAGCTGTATGACTCCGCTTTCATCTGTCATCATTTGGAAAATGGGAAGGGGAGCAATAGATGAGACTGTAAAAGTGCATAGGCTTCACCAAAAGTATACAATGTACTTTTACAGAGTCATCTTGCACCACCTAAAGCGTGACAAGCTGATCTGATAATTTCTACTGTCCTGTGATTCAACAAGCCTCAAGGCAGATTAAACATCTGCTTTCAGGGGTTTTTTTTCCAGTCAAGTGTATCAACACTTAAGAGTCAGATGGTATCTCCTTAGTAGCTTCTTCCACCTACCAATTCACAGTCCACTGACTTCCTGAGCAACAGACCCAGACTCCATGACTATTCAGACATGAACGATTAAACCACAAGAAGTCCTATAGCTGTTAACACAACTGAAACAAGAGATCCATATGACTTGGTTTTCAACTTGCTGTTAGTGACCTCTCCCATGCATGCAGCTTTAAAAAGCTGCTTCTTACCAGCTTTGTGACTTCTCTACTAAATGTCCCTCATGAGATGTCACAGAAAATATAAGGTAAATAAAAAATAACCTTTCAAAACACTGAAAGTTGGAATTTTAAGCACACAGACAGACTACTTATATTTTCCTTTCTTAATATGGAAAACGTGCCATGTCCTCCCTTAATTGTTAACATTATCACCATTTGATGTTTCATTAGAGACTGGATTAATTAAATGCATTTAAAATGTAAACTCTGTTACATTATGAGAGCTTCCAAATGCCAAACATCTTCCAAGCTGGGATATTAAGTACTAACTCATGATTTTAAAACAACTAAGTCTAAAATTTGCTGTAGATTTAGAGCCCATATAATAAGATCCTACTCAACAGTATGCTACTTCATCTACAATACTTGATTTACATATTTGAAAATTCCTTGAACAGCAAAATGTGCAATATTATCAACTGCAAGTAAAGCTCACCGATTCTGAAATGATTTGCCAGCAACGTTGTCTCTGTATGAATCAAACATAACATGATATTGGTCTCTACTCCACTCCAAGACAACCTGCAAAGAAAAAAAACAAACCACCACTTGATGTCATCACCTTCTAAAATTAGACACCTAAATTTCTCCTTTTGAAATGTTTAATCATAATCAATTCCATTCAAATTGATTTATGCATTAATGCACAACTGACCAGACCTCAATCCAAGCTAAATTGTTACACTGAGCCAGTAATCGGACCCAGACCTTAAGAGCACACTTGATTTAAACAAACTTTGGTTTTTTCTCTGCAAGAAAAGATTTCATGTTTTACGGACACACTTTTTGAGCTACTGTTCATATAAGTTACCTCCCTCTTGTCTCTTCGCCTTTAAAAACTCCAGAATGTTTTTCCAAAACTGAGACCTAAACCAAATACATTTCAATACAAGCAGGAAACCGCTACTCCTCCACACGATTTTGCTCATTTTCCTTTCTATTCTCACGCAGGACATCTTGAAGTATACACACCTCTGAAATTTGAGCTCTGCAAACAAACAGCCAGGCCAGGGCATATCAAATCATGCAAATTGACCTGGCCACAAACTTATAATGCAGTCACTCTTTCCCAGTACAGGTGACATCTTATATGCAGCCAAACCAATCCAAGAGCAAAGTACTTCTGCGGGCTGCGGCCTCTCTTCCATCCCCCTGTATTTCTGCTTCTCACCTTTAGTTTGACACCAGTTCACCTGGCCCTGCATGAGCCATGTCATGGAACTAAACCAACAGGAAGATGAACCTTTAAAATCCAGAGCACTTGATCTTCCTCTACTGGGACGTTGGAGCAGACAAAAAATGGTGGGAATGCGCAGCTGAAGGCAGGGCTGTCTTCCTCACCTTCATCCAGCCATCAAGGTTGCTTAGCTAAAATGTCAAGCTGCTCCCCACTTAAATGCCCTTTGTCAGCTGTCCCCATTCCCGGGCATTTTCATAAATTAGCTATGTGGGAAACCAATCCCAAGCCAATTCTTACTTTGGAAAGCTACAACTTCACATTCTATTTCCATTCTTAAATGTACAATACACACACACACAAAAAAAAGGCACATAGTTATGTTTCCATTACTAACAAAGTATCTGACATCATGCTTTTAAACAAGAAAAAAGTAAATCAGCCTTTTCAACACTAGAAATATTTAATATACCTTGATATAGCAAAAAAGCATAAGTAATTTGAGATAAAAATAATATAAAACATTTAGGTTCTACTCAGAGGTAAACTTGCTATGATGACTTTTATAGTGAAAGTCCAACCTTAAAAACTACAGTGGCATCCCATGTTGCTTTAGAGATGACGACATAGTGTCTTATTTTACCTGGATAAGTACGTATTTATGTGTAATAGAGAGAAGAAAAAATAGCGAGAAAGGATGGTACTTACTTTACATCACTCTTCCTAGATTTAAATTTCACTATTGCTTTTTTCTTGTATTACGGGAATATTGTCTTACTGTGGAATACACCACTTCTCTTAAGATGGCACTCAAAACCATAACACAGACTACCTCCCTCCCTTTTAAGAAGACACACAGTTCCATACTCTCATACTTGCTAAAGCAAATTAAAGCCTTCTAGAAAGCAGGGAAGCCTCATCACGTGGCTGGATGACCGGCGCACAGACACTCAAAGCCACCTGCCAAAGCTGCAAACGGTCTCTTCCTAACCAAGATCATGACTGTACAAGTTCACCCCCCTTACACAAGAGGCACATGATTTCCCAGGGGAGCATAAAACCTTCTCCCTTAAATACTAAAGCCAGGAATTGTCTTAAAAATACGTTATTACACTTTTTCATGCGCAAGTCATTACATCCTTCTGCCAAATACACTACTTTAGTACAGCACACACCGAATGATATTCATGCGGAAACATTTGCTACGACTGATAACGATGAACTGACACACACTGAACTGCTTCTAGAAGAAACACAGAAGTATTTGAGTTAGAATGTGGTTTATTATATGAGTAATATGACTCTCCAAAGAGAAACGTTAACCATTCAAGCATTTGCTTTTTGCTTTGGTACAGCTATAACCAAAAAGCTCCAGGACAGCTCTCTTCAAAAACACATTTAGGAAAAACGCTTTTTGCCTGTAACTGTTTCCTCCTGGCACATTACCTGTGTTGCAATAATGCCTGGAGGCCCTTTCACTTCAACTTCACATACTGATATCAGAAAACCACTAAGGGAACAACATTAAAAACATGGGGAGACACACCCTGTATCAGGAGATACTGTATCAGACAGGTGATAATAGTGGCTCTGGCATGTTATAAAGCATTTCACAAAGCTGAGCAATCTACAAAAAGATGGTCAAAAAGGGTTTACAACCAAACTGCCCTAAGACCCAAAGCTCATCTTATGACTGTGTTACAGCACTGGCTTCAACCTGGCCACCTTATATGTTTTTTGCAGAAACGCTCCTGAATCACGCTTAACCCACTGGTATTTCATTAAGCTTGTTTTTTCTTGAGCATTTCCACCTTGAGGCTGTGAGGACATCATTACCCACCTCAAATTATTTGCCCTAGCCATCCACATTTATGCCAGCATTAATACTGACAGTAGAATGATCTAAGCAAGCAGATCTAATTTTTGCCTACTAAGACAAAAAAAGCTGTCTCTCGAGGTGGGGGAAAAGCAGAACCAAACGCTGCTCAGACACCAGGGTCAGATAAACGTTGCCCGACACTGCTTTTTATTGCTTGACAGTTCCCTGTAGATTGATAAAAATGGTCTACCTGATAATTACTGATAAGACTGTTTTGAAAATGATTATATATTTTTATTAGTTGCTGCCTTGCAGGCTCTGCACTGAAGAAGCGCAGTGTTTTCCGTTTCCAATGTAGTTGTCAGAAAAGGTCTAATACTGTTTGCTCTCACAAGCCCAGTCACTCCTAAATCCTTAAACTACTACTGTGTACCAAAACATACCACTTCAAAACATAAAAGCAAAGAGCAAAATGCAGGCAAACATCTCTCACCGTGCTCATTTACTATCACTGCAAAAGGAAGTTTTTTCTGTATTTCTGTATAGCTGTTCCATAAAGGGGGAAGGTTTTGTTTGGTTTGGGGGTTTTGTTTTTTTTAAAAAACATTTCTGGTCACTTTTTTCTTAACATATAATTTTGAAAGCTTAATTCTACATGGATCTTCCAGTTCTTTGCTCGCTGTCTAACTAGCATCTAAGCTTTCCAAATAGCTCTAAAAGGGCTGGAAGTAGCAAACTAAGGCTTGGTAGGAAAATAATTGTGAGCAGTGATTTTGACTGATTCTCAGTGAAATAAGCCATAATCCAGACAACTACTGAAGTGTTTTAAAAAAACTTCAAAGTTCTAAGGAATCCTGAAGTAGAGTTTAAGTCCCCATTCTGAAGAAAGCCAAAAGTATACACCAATCCAAGTTGGTGATCATGTATGAACAGGCCCTTAGGAGTGCCACACAATTCATTAATCTGCTAATGGCTTTCAGGTGTTTCTGAAAACTTGTGAACCCTGCAAGACAGCCCGCGGGGATGAAGTACTTTGTGCATAGAAGGTATACAGATACAGTTCTGATTGTGCCACACTCAAGAGTTTCAGATAATACTCTTTACAGCTTTTCATTTTTTTCTGTATCTGAAAGAGGCTATCAAAATAAAACAGGGAAGGAAAAAAAAAAGCAGAAAAAGGAAAAAAAGAACAATTTAGGAATCAGGAAATTCCAGTTTGTTTGCATTTAACACTGCCATCGTTTTACTCTGACAAAAATACTTTATTTAACTCCCTGAATGCTTACTATAGTCTCAAACACTACGCTTATGCAGGGTGGGATTCCCCCCCCCCTCCAGATTCTGTCACTGATGACTTCCAAAGCAGAGAGGGTAATATGAAATGAAGCTTTAAACACACATCTGTATAAGATCATACATAGGAGAAGCAGGAGCTATATTACACCATTTACAAAACACTGAGCAGCAATGCAACACAGACTCTGCTGAGCTGCACAAGGGCCACGTTTAACTCCTTAAACTCGGGAACAGAGAAAGATTCTGTGCCCCCCGGCTGCCATGTGGAGGTTACACCCACCGCAGGCCTCGGAGCAGTCAAATAACAAATAAAAAAAAAGGAAAAATAAATAAAAGCAGCGCTAATAAATCACCCGGTGAGGGAAGTGGAAAATATTGCACAAGACAAGGGAACGCGAGCTGCAGGAGCCCGCAGGTTTGTCCCAGCCCTGCCCCGCCGGGGCTGCCGGAACCCCCCGAGCCCCG
>VZRW01000868.1:174308-233877 GCA_013398125.1 Aegotheles bennettii | reverse complement strand
TGCGGGGCGGCGGCTCAGCCTGGAGCTTCAGAGGGGCTCCCTGCCCGCCGGCGCCGCGGCACCTTTCCCCCGCGGCGGAGGGGAGCGGGGTTCCCCGGGGAGGGCCGCGCCGTGCGGGGCGCAGAGCGGGACCTGCTGCCGCCCATCACCCCTTAGCGCCCATCACGCGTTTAGCACCCAGGCCTCGCTGAGACCCGCGGGACCCCAGCGCTCACGGGTGTGGTAGGAGGGACCTGAAACGTTTTTCTGCTGGAGCCACAGTGTGCTGCAGGCCTGGCCCTGGCGAAGCCTAAGGAGTGAGTGGTGGAAATGGAGTTCTGTCTGTGCAGGAGTGGGACACAGTGCGCCAGGTGGTGACAGGACTCAGCCCTACAGTGGGTTTTGTAGGACACAGACACCCACAAACACACATTTTTAAAAATTCAGGGTAGGAACAATGGGTGTAAAAGGCTCCACGAGAGATGACTGGTGTCCATTTTTTACAACCTTAGTCATTTAAGCACAGTTCTGTATAAATAATTGATTATATATCGACTATGTTAATATTTAAATCTGAACTGTGAAATCACTGCTATCTGTTAATAGATTAAAGGGAAGCCAGGATCTAAAAAAGATTTCCAAATACGTGTTTAAAGTTACATCTAGACCTAATTCCTTGAAGGACTTTATGCACATGCATAGTTTCAGAAGACTGCTAGCCTGGTTTGCACACACATGCAAATTGGATAAAAAATTACGGCTGTCATCATAAGCAAGTGAGATGGTGCAAATGACACTGCAACCCAGAAGGAAGCTGAGCTTCATTCAGATTGAGCAAAAGAAAGTTGGGCTTCATGCTTATGTTAGCAAAGCTTGTTAAGATTATCTGCCAAAACCTGGACTCAGCTCTTAGAAAGCCTTGTTCTTGTACACGCACAAATACCCTCCTGCCGTAACAATTGTGGTTATGCTCATGTTCTTCCCCGAGTGCCTACACAGTTGTGCTCACACAAAAGGTCTTGTAGCCAGTGCAATTTATCACCTGCTAATCAAGAAAAATAAACCATTTGATGAAACTATGTCCGTGTTCAGTACATGGGTTGGTCTCAGAAGGATTTTGAGGTCCTGTAGTAAGAAACTTGACAAATGACGTTTCTTATGTTGCAGCTTATGCCATATCCTTGAATAAAATATATGAGAGAAGACATTTTTTTCCTGTATAATTGTGTTTGCAGCCAAGTTTTTGACAGCACAGATATCTCATTTGTGTCACTGTTTTTAAAGAGGTAGATGAAACCTACAAGTCACAGCTGTGTAGCTCTGATGAATGTATCACAGCTGCCATGGCGGTATAAATCTGACTGTATATCACACTGAAAAAATAATTCTTATGCTTTAAGAATCACAATAAATGTCCACAACTGTAAAAAAAACCCCAAAACAAGACATATGAGGCTCTGTCAGTGACTAAAAAAACCCCAAAACACTCACATTTTAGGCCCTTTGCATTTGCTAATAAGGTTTTTTAAAAGGCAGATGTCTTGTTTTAAATCCTTTTAACACAACATTTGGACTGAGGATGTACATCGACAATTGGTGAAGAAACTGTAATAATTCTAAGGGTGTATGTTCTAAGCATATGGTCTTTGTAGAAGGTGCACTTGGGAATAATACGATGATTCCTTCTAAGTACTCAGGCCAATAGTCATACCATAGTTCATAATCTTGTTTTGTAGGCCATTGCTTTAGCCTAAGAAGCTGAATCATGGGATTAAGAACGTGATTTAGTGAAACTCGGATGATAAAAAAGACAAAGGAAGAATGTTGCAACATTTCAGTTGTGCAAGATCTTAAAATGAACTATAAAAATTAAGTAGGTCTTGTGTGGAGAAATTCCAGTTACATGAATGAGAAAAATATTGGAAAAATTTAGTTCAACATTTCTGTGATTCTTTATATTCCTCAAGTACCCTGTGTATGTTTTGAGGTAACTTGTTAATTTTATTTGTTTACCATGTAGCAGCTATCACAATGAGATAAAGACCACATCTAAATTTTTCATAGAAGCTGTGCTGATGTCTCATCAAGTAAACCATATAAATACATTTCTGGGTAGACAAAAACTAGTATGATTTTGTGTTTTCTAGCATCTGAGGCCTAAAAGATGATCAGATTGTGCCCAAATACTACTCAAACTCCAAACTAATTTGGATGTCCTGGGGAGGTTTTTTTGGTGATTTAAATTCTCAGTGAAAGAGCAAAGGGAATTTTCCTTAAGGTATTTGCTGACAGCACCTCTGGATCAATCAGAATCACTGTAGGTAGAATGTAATCTACTTTTAAAATTTGGGACTTCAGTTTGGAGAGAAATAGTTTATGAGGGCTATGAAGAGACTTTGATGATGACTAGTCTTTTGGTCCTAAAGTACTTATTCCCTGTCTCATCTACCTTCTTGTCTTTTCACTCTTCTGAAGATAGTGTGACTGTTTGTAGAATTCTGCTATGTGAGACACATGTGACACAAATGCTGTCATTTCCATACTACGTTTCGTGTCTTTTCCATGGTTGTTGTGCTTACCTATACACCATTGCAAATAAATGAGCACAAGTTTTTTGTTTCATATGTGCCACTTTATTTATTCTTTTTCAAGACCGTAACTGTTGCAGAATACTTTTTTCTTTTCTTTTTTTTCCCCCCAGAGCAGCAGAACAGAAGTAAAACAAAAATGTACCTAAGTTTTCATTTAGCTTCAAGGATTTTTTAGTGGAAAATATGGCATAAAAAGATTGTGTCCTTAAAAATCCAGTGCAGTGTTTTGCAAGTACATTGTAGATATGATACAGTGTTCTTGGTATGAAATTTCTAAAAAGCCTACATCTAAGATTATTAAACTTAAAAATCAACAGTAGCAAAATTCACCTATAAAGCTGTAGCTTGAGAAAAGCTTTAATTAAGAAGTTAATGGAGTTCAGTGCAATTTCAGGTTATTTGGATTGCTCTTATGATGTGAAGTGTTCCAAGAACTTCAAATGGCTTTCTTTGCATGTGGTGATTCCATTCTTTTCTCACCTGAAGTCCTCCAAAAGCTTTGAAGTGATCACAGTCCTGTACTTAGCATAGAGCAGTTTCTGATTTGCAAAAGTCCTTCAAGATTTTCTCAAGTGTCTCACTTTTTAAGTAGAGTCCTTTGTCGTATTTATGAAAACACTCCAGAAAGATAAGGAAAAGATGTGAAATTCAGGGTTAAAAAATGGTCTAAATGAAGAATGGATTAAGGTGACTTTCAGAAATGTCAAATGAAAAAATGAGAGCTGCTCTACTGTTTTCATCGATTGCGCTATCAAAGAGAAATGGGACTAACACGGAGTACAAGCTGGAACAAGTCCTCAGAAAGCATTACAACAAGAAAATACAGATGAATAGGGATTCTTAATGCCTGAGAAGTTGTAAAAACTTGTCTAAAAGTCTGGTCCAAGTTTTTGTTGTCTGGGAAACAAACCAATGTAGTCAAAAGAAAGGCAAGTTTTTTCTCTACTTTTTGCATCAGCTTTTCATGCAAAAGTATTCTCCCTTCACCCTAAATTTCCTCCCCTTCTTGATAAGTCATCTTAGCAACTGATTACACAAATGCTTCTGTAACACAGAAGGAGATTTGTGATGTGGTCATGCTCTTTTGGCTTGAAGTTAACAAAATTGTTGAAATCTTTAAGAATGATTGCTTATGTAGAGAGTGCTTTCTCTTTCAGGTGTTAAGAACACAGGCATTCATGCTGAGCACCTGTCACTTTGGCTGCAGTAGGTGGTAGGGTGGGAAGTTTAGCACTGAAAACTAATCCAGCCTCACTGTTGGAATGAAGAATATTCATCTTCTTGAATCACATTAAAAAAATCTCTAGCTAGTACCTACTTGTCCCGTCATACACCTAAGAGAAAGTTTCATTCTCAGAATATTTGCTCAGTTTCCACTGAACTTTGGCATTAGCTAAGATCCTTATGTGTTTACGTTTCTGACAGTAGAGTTCCTTGGATGCCTCTGTTTGCACACACAATCGTGTCTCTTGGTACTGGTGATAATAATACCCAAATTATGTAAAGATTTATGAGCTGCATGTTTTCCATTGGCTTGACCAACAGAGGCTGATCATATATATCTTAGATATCCCTGACTGGTTGTACGTTAGACAAGAAAAAATAGTGTAAAGAGGTGGCATTGCAGTATTCTTATTCAAACAGAGCACTTGCCTTATATAAAAGAGTTGTACTTGGGAGGACTTGAACCCACATACTCCTAGGAATATGTCCTATCTGTGGAGAAAAGGTGTTCTCTGGTATGGGTGTTTGTGTGGGTGTTTGCACATATGTAAGGAAAAGAGGGAAAAGAATTCTATGATAAAGGTATTCCATTTTCTATATAACATTTTTTTAATATGATGTTTTTCATATATACGTATGCAGGTATGTATATGTATAAATTCTGTAGCTATTCTCACACTCATGCTCTGTCTGTCTGGCCCAATGAACTTCTAATTGTCCCTGTGAGGGTGACTTGCTTCAGCAGAAGAGACTTAACACACCTTGGACCTAGAGTGCTCTTAAGCCATGTATTCATTAGTAAATTAAACAGTGCCTAGGAACGCTCCCAGGCATCGCAACACAATTGCTGTCCTGGGGTAAAGTCCTTTCAAACAAATCAGGAAATGAAACCAAATTCTCTCACATCTTAGGATACTGAATGACATCAGATATGTTTTGCTTTATCACAGTGTAAGTTTAGCAGATATATGTAATTTCCGAAATGTCATTTATGTCATCATTTATATCATTCATGAGCGAAGTATTGCTCTGTCACATCTCTGCATGTTGCATACAGAAAAGGAAGAAATGCAATTCAAATAGTGTGCTCTACAAATAAGATTTCTTCCTAAAAAGAGAGTCAGGACTACCAATGGAGCTTAATGTGCAGCAGGTGACATTCCAATTTACATATTTAAATGTCTTATGCACGTAGAAGCAGTTCACACAAGTTACATTTCTCTTGGGGTTTCATGTGTATGTCTCTTTTAGGTTTCAGAGATCTCAGTCAACTTTTAATTTCTTCTCTCTCTTCCTGCTTTAGTGACACTGGAACTAAACCTCCAGAGAGCGGTGTCTTTGGTTTTATGATTAATATCTCAGCACTTTTAGGTATGTATGAGGTACCTGGTTTGAACACAGCAAAGAATTGAAAGCTAGCAAAAGCTGTCTGCTTGCATTGCGGTCCATACAATATTCTTCAGAAAAAGTACTGCACAGTCAGATGGTAGTATCAGATAGATGGAAGTCATATCTAGAGGGTCAGGTCCTTAGGGCCAGTAAGTGCAGGCTTAGAGGTTCTTCTGTCGCTTAAGAACACCTAATCAGTGCAACATAGTCAATGCAGCTGGAAATAAGAAGTGGAAGAAGGATAGTGTAATTACTTTGCAAAAACTGTATCTTTGATGTGGGGAGAAATTAGCTTCTAGGGTGCTGCAGGAAAGGGAAGAATAGTGTTGAAGCAACACCTGGTTTCCTCTGCCAAATGCCTGCTCCTCTACTGAATGTTTACTGGCCTTGAATCAGAAAGTTTGGCATTTTCTATTCACTTCTAGGGGATGGAGGTTCAAGAACTGTGTACCTCTGTATACGTGTAGTCCATGATGGCCTTCATGCAAAGTGAAAAGCACATATTTTACCTTTTCTAAGAACCTTATTCAGTCACACTATGTTGGTGTGTTTCATGTAACCTCATGATGCCTGGACAAAGCTACCGGATTTGCTTTTCCAACTGTAGATAGACTGAAACTGTTTTCTGTGTAATTGAGCTGAGAAATTCAATCTACAGCTTATTATATCCTGATGAACCACGATCTTCTAATTCACTAGCGGTGCTTGTCAGGAGTGAACTCCATATTAGGGTCATGTAGGCTGCAATAAAATCTGTGTGTAGTGGTTTGGGGACTCTGTTGTACTAAAGAGCAGCCAGAATTGGCACAAAAGCTTAGAAAATATTTTTTGGATACACATCTAGTTATATTTTTTCTGTTTACACTCTACAAAAATATATTAGTTCTTCAGGGCATCCATTATAAGGTGATGTGGTTCTGGTGCAAGACTGCATATCAGAGCAGAATAAATTTTTCCACTTCTATGTTATGGTTTATCTCCTTGTAACAGCTGTTCCTAATGTGGAATACCAATGCCTCTGTGCCTGAAAAGCACAGCAGAATGAGATTTAAATGAATGTTTTTCCTGAGGCAATGTGCAGTTATTTCTAGACAGCATGAATGTGTGATGTTAAGACTAAGATAATGTTAAGATAGTTCTATATGAAAGTAATACATCTGAAATTCACAATCTTTCTTCTTTATCCCAGTAGAGTTAAAGGCAGTATTATTTATTGTATTATGCTTAAAATTTTATTCTGTATGAAAATATGTACAAGGTGTTAAAATGTAAGCCATACATGATCACTGAACAAAATACATATTTTTTGTTTTTCAGGTGTAATTACAATGTACATCAGATATTTATTAATAGAGAAGCAGAATGAGTCATCACACTTTGTTAAGTCTTCGTGCAACATATTTTCATTATGTATCGGATTAATGGGCTGTATTGGAATGGGCATAGTTGCAACTTTTCAGGTATGACTGTACATTTAATATCATAAATTAAACTAATGTTGTTTTACCAGTTAAAAAATCAAATAGATCAGAGTGGTTAACATTATCCCAGTATGGATGCTTGGCAAATGAAGTAAGAATGTTTTTCTTGCTCCTGACTTTAAAAAGACAGATTCACTTTCTCCCTATATACTAGATTTTGTACTTGTACAGTTATGTCAGTAAGGGGTTTTGTGTGTGCTTGTCTTGTAACATGTCTACTAGAAAACAACAATGCTTTTGCTGTAAAATTTTTACTGTGAAAATTTTATTGTAGCAAAGCTTTGGTATTTGCAGTTTAGTAGGGCAGGTAGGACAGAATAAGTCAGATGAGCAAAAGCACCTGTATTTTTACCTGAATGATGGCGTGCACGCTAGCAGCATTTTCTACAGAATAAACTAAATTTAGCTGACGGGTTAGAACATGGAGCACAGTTTTATCGCATTGTTTTGAGTCTGTAGGAGATGGCATAACAATATGTTAAGTCTTTTGATAGAGACATGTAGAATTATCACTTACCTTTCTAGAAAGGATAAGACATCTCATTATAAATGGAAGAAGTTCAGCCCTCAGTGTCTGAAAGAAAATTGAATAGTGAGGATACATGTAATATGGTAGATTCTGATACAATGAAGTATTAGGACAATTACACTGAAAACTTCAGCTGTTAGTCAAGTTCAATTGGCTGGTAGTTTGAGATATTGCCTTTAAATCTGTGGAAACAGCTGAATTATTTCTTTTAAAGGATGGTATACTCTGGGGGACGTTTTGGTAAATGCTGTTGTGCTCATATAGTGACCTAACAACATGAAGAGAAATTGAAGATGAAGATTGTCAGAGCTTCAGCAGGCAATACAATTTTGCATGTAATTGACATGGTATTTTCATACAAAAAACTCTGTCTTAGACTGATACCTTGCTCTTTTTAGTTTTACCTCCAGACAGTGTGTGTGGATTACAAACACTACAGGTACTGCAGTCTATTCTAAGTATGTTATTCTATTTTTAAATATCTGTACTCTTATTGATTAGATTTATATGTGGCAGAAAAAAAAGTCAGATGATGGGGAACAGTGTTGCTTGGCTGAAATAGGAAACAAACACAGCTTCAATAGGGAAAAGACAAATTCAGGAATGCAAAATAATTTGGGAGAGTCAGGGAAGCAGAAACTTTGATCCTAAAGTTTCCAAAGGGGCCTCTTGACAGTGATAACATTGTTTCTTATCTAATCTTTATTGTCTCTCATTGCTTGTTCATAAACTTGTTCCTCACCTATTTTCTCTTTCCTCCACTTTGACCTTACTTTCCATGTCAGGTGCAGTTTGCAGGAAAGGTTCAGAACACAGTAGGGATCTAATGTAGCTAAGGATCTGATCTAGCAGATTTTTGAGGATGTTTAATTGCCCAGGAAGATGAATATGGTGGCTTGCAAGTCTTTTGTCTTTTAACTGTCTAGTGGACAAGCAGTGAACAGTCCGCTCTTATCCCCATTTACTAGTAAAATAACTGAGACATGAAGAGGCTGTGAGATTTGCTCAAGGTCAAGTGATTGTTTCAGGTCAGGAGACCAAAGCAGAACTGGAATTAGAATTTATTTCTTTAGCATTCGGTCCAGTCCCTCCAATCAGTACGTCATGCAGAAAATTCACATTTATGTGCACTGCCTGTTTGTTTCTTAACACTTATTTTTTCCCATCAGTTAAGCTAACACCATATCTGATTAACGTAATGGAACTAATTGACACTATTGGGCATCAGTTTATTTTCTCTTTCCTCAGAGCAAAATATCTAGCTTGTTAAAAAGGTTTTAGTATGATGTTATACTGGAAATATTTAAGGCTTGCTTTTATTTACTCAAACCTAGTGCCACTTGTGGTGAGTCTTTCAAGTGTCATAATTTTTTTAGTATCATAAGTTTTTAGTATCATAAGTATCATAAGTTTTTTTTCACCCTTTTTGCTTCAAGGTAAGATATGGTAGGTAGTATGGGGTTTTAGTGGTATTGGTCTCTGAACAATTAGCAAAAGTGAGGAACGAGGTGGGAGAAAACACTAGGAGTGTGTCCTCTAAAAGCAAAAGAGTTTTTGAGAAAATAAGTAATGGTGATGAATAGGGCATTTGTTCTCTGTATTAAATAACACGATGCTTGAAATATAGAAATGAAAGACAGCAGAGGGTTAGCTTTGAGAAGATAATTAGATATGGAAGGAAAAATCCTGTAGTCTGTAATGTATATGACAAAACCAAGGTCTGGTTTTGGCTGTTAGACATTACACATAATTAAAGAGAGGTCTTCTTGTCTTTGACCAGAAAGCTTCAGGGGCTTACCGTAGTGGATGTAGCAACATTTCCCAGGTTCTGTAGGGGCTGAGTGTGATGAGCTTTTTAGGGACGCTGTGGCAGTTTGGTAGGAGCAATCACAAGAACCATATTAGAAAAGCTGTCTATATTTTGTATGGGGCTAAATACAAAAGCCAACAGTTAAGCTTGCATAATGCTTTAAGTACCAAACTCTGTCATTCTTATATGGAAGGCAAAAAGTGGGACAGAGGAGGAGAAAATGCAGGTATAGATGAGGTGCCTCACCTGTGTGAGGAATGTGCTTTAAAATCTAACAGAACTTAGTATGTCACAGAGAGATAGAAAGGAATGAGTAGAAAGAAAAGCATGGGGAAAAGGAATTTAAAAGAGCATGTGAACATAATCACCATTACAAGAGAAAGAAAACAGTGAATTCCAGGCAGGAAAGATGTTAAAATATGTAATGAAAAAATGTAAATGTGTTTTTATGAATCACTAAACTGTAGTATGTCAGAGCATAGTACGTGTTTTGCTATGCTCTGGTGGCAGAAAGGAGCTTTAAAGATAACTCACCTGTCTGATATTGGATTCTAAGGTGGCATAACTTTGTATTTATAATTTTTTGAAACATTTAGAATACAACAATTTCTCTGGAATCTTATTCTGTTTTGTTACTGGATTTTCTACTTGTGTATGCTAAAGGAAAGAATTTTCCATAGGTAGGGTATTACAAAAATATAGGCCACATGTAGTGATACTGGAATTTTAAACACAATTTCACCTGTTGTGGAACTTGAATAAAAGTGGCTGATGATGTGGGAAAGAGTAAGAGGGCTGAGTAATTCAAGAGACTGACTGTAAGACCTTCATATCAAGAGCCTACTTTAGTTAACAACTTTTTTTTTTTAATATATAACTAATTTTCTGCTGACTAATTTCCTGAAGCCTTGTGGCTGGCGACTAAAATGTGGGGGACAGAGCTATAGCAGTCACTATTTAAAAGAGCTCCCATGAAACTTTACTTTTAGAGTATGGCCACACAAGTGCAGGTTAGACTTTCAACACAAAAGGATGAAAATCTTTGGCAGGGTAAAGGAAAAAGGAGGTACAGGAACCTCTTAAAAACACAAGCTGGTTCCTGTACATTACATTAATTGGTAATAGACGAGCTGTTGAACAGTGCTAAAATTGATCTACGTTTTTATGTGAACACGTGAAAGGACTTTGACCTGGTGGCTTTGGACATGGTTAGTTTACCTTTCTGAGCTACTCTTCCTCCATTTTCTTTCATCTTCCCTGTGTATACTGTTGGGAGAAGGGGCTATTTCCCACTGCATGTACATGCCCAGCATAATGTGGCTACAGCCTTCTCAGGGCTCATTGATTCCTACCACTGTACGGGTAGTAGCAACTAACTATTGTGCTGATTCTCTTTCCAGGAGCTGTCTGTTCCCAGTGTCCATGACATAGGAGCTTTGGTGGCATTTGGCTCGGGTGTTGTATACATTACACTTCAGTCTATAATCTCTTACAAGTCCTGTCCACAGTGGAACACTTACTTCGTGTGTCACATAAGGATGGCCATATCTGTAATATCATGCATTGCTTTCATTCCCAGTATCCTTTATGGTGTACCCCACATATTTCCCTTTATGTGTTCATGATTTTCCTTCTAAGTTAAACCACCACTGGTAAAGGATGAAAATGAGGTTACAATCTTTGCTTAGGGCTTTCTAATATTTCTGCTATAATAATGCATATAGCATGTTGAGACACCATTAATACCATAAAGATGAGTTTCAGGGTCTTCTAAAAAGCTGTATCTCTTCTTTCACTGGTATATTTAAATCTATTGCCCCAGTATTCTTCATAGGTTCATATGGTAATAAAACTAGACCAACTTAACAACTTCCTTCATTTGAAGAAGGTATGGAGAGGGTATGGAGAAACACCTGCAAAAGGGGAGCACCGCTTCTAAAATGAAGAAGACACAGAGACATATAAAATACACTTGGCACACACAAGATTTTTTTCAAGCCTAAGCAGATGCTTTTGATCATGTTGGTTGGTGCCTAGCTTCATTAGATGCCTCTCCTAGAGACACACTCAACACACTTACTGGCTTTTCCCACAGCCTGCTGAAATGAGAGCCATCCCATTGATTTTATTGGTCTTTAGGTGATCTGCCAGTGTTGAAAAGTGATCACAGCAGACCATCACATCGGCCATCCAGCTACAGCCTGCTTTTGGTTTCAGCAGCTGTGAAAGGGCTTTTAAAGAGGGATCCAGTCATACAAATATACCAACACCTATTGTGGACCAGTGGAATCCAACATGGTACCCCTTCCAACAATGCAACACTCTACTCCCACAGTTCTCTATCGTGAATGTGATCTAAGTTTTGGAGTGTCTCCCCTTACTCTCTGTACTTTGGAAGAACCCACAGAAACATTTATTTGTGCAGAAATTTGTTTTGGTTGCTGCTATCAGTTACCTTTCAATAATGTGTTTAGTTTACTTTTCTTGATACTTTTACTTGATATTCTGGTTGTTCAGGATCTTCTGTGTTACGGAAGGGGAGATGGGGTCTTTTTTTAGCAGACATTTTCACTATTACTCACTAAACTTTTATAGTTTCCTTTACATTGTGTTTTCTCCAGTGATTGTGTTTGCTTCACAAATTTCCATGACAAAAATTGATTGGACTCCAGGTGAAAAGGTAAAATCTCATTAGGTAGCCAACTTTCCCTGTCTCGTAATATTTGAGGTATGCTGTTAGGTTTATCTAAAAGTGTATAACATTATGAACATTCCAGAGAGTTTAAATAGTACATTATCGTGAACAGATTTGTGAAATCTCACCAATTTGTGCAACACTGATTTCCAGTTATTTCTTCATTAGAAAACTGTCTGTGACCTGGGTAAGAAAAGTTCTCACAGATGTGTCAGTGTTCAGAGAGTTAGACTTTCATTTTAACCAAGCATTTGAAACTTACCCATAGAAACAAATTGTAAAAGGAACCCAATATTCTGGAAGTGAGTTGTTCTACTTCCTTTTATAGCCACACTTCTTGAAAATGAACTTCACATATGAAACAAAAGTGGACCAGTTTGATTCTGAAGTTTTTGAGGTTTTTTACAGTATTGGTTTTCTCAGCTTTTTTTCACCATTCTTTATTAAATAGCCTTTACTATTGTGACAAACACTGGGGATCTGACCTGAAACATACTGAAGTCAGTATCGGGTATTTGAACTGGTTTCAGTGTTCTCAGAATGGTAACTTTGGAAGGTAGTTTTCCCTTTCGACAAACTTTGCCACATGGAGGTATTAAAAAAATGGTTAAATAATGCAGAGAGTGTATCCTGCTTGAAGAGCTTAATGAAAGCAATCCTGGCAAATGTACTTCAATCGAACAGTGGCAAGGCAGCTGTGAGATAAATCTTCACAAGTTAAATAATCTTAGTGATATTTACCTCAAGTTTTTTTTTTTTACTTGAGGTGCAAGGGTGAGAAAATGTTTTTACCGAAACAGATGGCGTATTTGTAGATGGCATATTATGAAGTGCTTTTCTTTCTGTTTGTGTCATATTACATAGTTTTTTTATGATGGTCTACTTAAAAAGAAAGGTATTGTCTAGAACTGTCATACAAGGGTAGCCCTCCATTTTAAAACATTGTGAGAATTTACTGTAAGGGCTATCCTACCACTGAACTCACTGGTTCTGAGTAATAGTTTTGAATATGGGCACTATAATATCCTTAAGATAACACATAAGAACTAAGTTTTTCAGGTGCAAATTATATTAAATCTATGTTTTGATCTTGTGTTGATTGTAGTTTTCTTGCACTATTTTTTATGCTAGTGCACAAGATGTGTTGCTTAATGGAACAGGCAGCCTTGATAAATAGACTTATCATTCTGGAAAAACTAAATCTGAATTTACTTTTATGCAACAGGGTGTTGGGATGATGAACCATAAATCTTAGAATATTTGTTGAGTTTACAGGAGGAAATATGTATTTTTATAGCATTCCACAGTTATTTTGTTTATCTGTTTTATCTAAAAATTTATTCTATGTCTCATTCTGTCAGGATTATACTTATCATTTTCTGAGTGCAATCTGTGAATGGACAGTGGCCTTTGGTTTTATCTTCTTCTTTTTAACGTTCATCAGGGATTTTCAGGTTGGTATCTGCATACTTCAGCAGTGACTGAGAAGTGACTTGAATTGTCTAACAACAAATGCAATAGAAAATTACCATTTTTTAACTCAGCTAGATATACCAAAGCTATACAGAAACAAATCTTATCAGTCACAGAACTGATTTCTGTCTACCTAATGAATATTTTTCCTCTGGTTTTTTTTGTTCTTTTTTTTTAGAAATCAGTTTTAGAAATCAGTTTAATAGTTTAAAAGGTGTCTGGTCATGAAAAATATTCAGTAAATTAATATCTTCTACTTTTTACTAATTGTTTTGTAGAAAGGGGCCCTCTAAAGGTGACATAGTACCAAAATAGGTGATGCAACGAAAACTGCATTTCTTTCTACCTGAGGGATTTTATGTAATAATCTAATGCATTTCAACCACAGATGCTTCCTTTCTATTTAAAAATTACAGATTTTGGTGTACATTCCCTCACAATGCAAAGAATATAAAATATTTTTTGAAAAGTACTGACATGAAAACCTTCTGGTTTGGGTAGCTGGACCTGGTGATGCATCAAGCCTGACTTTAAGGAAGAGAAAATATTATATTAGTTAAAAAGAAAACACTTTTATACAATTTGTACAAGGCATGCCTTGAACTTCCTTTCCCAAGCTTTGCCACGCCAACTCCTGTTGTTTACACAGCATGTTCTAGCTGCAGTGTTTCATGGGGTTTTTGTTTGGTACAGGGACACAAAATGCTGAAAATTACCAATGTGCGAGGCTTAACTTTGGCAAAGGAACTTGTAAAAAAAATTAAGAAAACATTGCTCATGGCAAGTGCCTTGTGGAGGTTTGAGGACAAAACCTCCTGTATACTACTGTAGGTGTTAGAAGGATCATGGCCTCCTTGTCCTTCCTTCTCACACTTCTGGATGTTTCTTTTCACCATAAAGTAGTTTAATTTTTGCAAGACTGGAGTAGAGACCACAAGGTAGAAAAGCCTGAGAACTGCTGCTTTATACTACAATTACAAAGATGAACTAACTCAGTTGAAATCACTGTAGATGTCATACCCCATACGTAGGTCTTTCAGATATACCATTGCCTCACACAAGTCCCAGAAAGATGAAAACTAGATCCAAGTATTTGCATAACTGTAGAACTAATAATCAAGATCACATATGTGAGCCAACTGGGTCTGTAATAAATTGCTGGAAGCCATATCCAGAATTTGTCGAGGAGGGAGAGGAGGAAAAATCGTAAGAACCTTCTAAGTTCTTTGGCATAAAACCAAAGTTTGACATCAGATCATGTAAAACTTTGTCATTAATTTGCTTGCTTCTTCACTTACATGTTTGCTCAGCGTGGAAATAGTTAATACTTAGATATAATATGTACATAATTTTCATAAGCATATACAGAAATAACTTTTCAACTAAGGATTCAGAGTTAACATATTTTGCTAACTGATAGCAAACATTTCTACACCTGTTTGCTTTTGACCAGTAGTACTGAAAAGACCATGGCTGTAGGGCACTTAGGTTCTGCAGAACAAAACGCTTTTTTAGAAAAAGTAATTGTTCAAAATTACACAATGCATTATCTTAAAAGCATATAATCACCTTCTAAAATTGATAAAAATATTGAAGTACCATTCAGAAATGCATGCATCATTAAATTTACCATTTTGGAGGGGAGGTGTTTATTGTCAGTCCATCATTCTCTGACAGCTACGTGTATGATTGTATCCGTTTTATCAAAAGTCAAACTTCCCTTGGAGATACATATTTACAGACAATCCTGCAGTCCTCAGCATAGCTAAATTAGTTGATAAATCTGCTTCAGATCATAGATCCCAAAATGTTCAACAGTGAAAGTTTAGCTTTATATAAATATTGTGAACATAATAAATAAAAGAAAGTGATAAAATTAAACTAAATCAAAATGCAGACATTTAAAATTCCTGGCTACAGAATAGCATGAAATCCAATGTTAGTGTGACAATGACAGAAAGATTTTTCAGATTCTATCCTCTTTTTGTCATAACTAGCACTCACATAAAGCCAAACTAATAATTCAGAAAAAACAACCACCAAACTCTTAAGTAAAATAAGCCTTTTTTTTAATTTCTCACAGTATGTATTTCACATAACTATAGTTTTTTTGTTTTATCTTCTTGTACTTTATATCATGTAACTGTTAATTTAGTTTATCTTAAGCTGCTCTTGTTTTATTTTTCTTTTAGAGAGTTTCTTTAAGGATATCAGCAGAAATACATGAAGACTCCTGATAATGGAGAAAATTATATTTCATACATATGAATATTCTAGGTTTCTTTTTGCTTACAGAAAATGGTGCAGAGGGACAGGGATTTTCAAAGTTGTATAAAGAACCTATGCCACTAACTCTGCAACATCTATAACAGAATCCACTAAGACATTTTAAAAACTCAACAGCAATGTTCCTGCTACCTTTTTGCAATATTTTGTAATTTTTATACGTTTTGATATATTAAAAATACTGTAAGAGAAGCAATCTGTAGAAGCACTTGAAAGTCATTCAAAGACTTTTGATCTCCTCAGCTCTTCCCTTTTGTATACATTCATACTTTTTCATCTGCTGTAGTCTGATTACTAACATTAATTTTAAACTTGGTAAAGTACATTTTGCAAATAGTTCAGCAAGTCTAAAGACAATGGAAAACACTAAAGCTGAATTCCTGCACTGTTAAATTGCAAGGACTGTGGAAGAAGGTGTGAGCAGAAGTGGGCATTTTTGTTTCAAGACTAGAAATTTGCAGTTAGTAGATTGCAACACTGTGTTACATGTTTCTGATAGTGGATGCTGTATACAAATACAAATCATAGGAGGAGTTTAAACTATATTGCTTGAAAAATGTTTTCTAATCATTACTGCAATGTATGTTGTAAAAGTCTGCCCCTTTTTCCCCTTTATGCACTGCTGGCTAAAAACTGAAGGAAGCTTAGAACTGAAGTGGGAATAGAAACTAAATTTGCATTTGTGCACTAAAGAGAAATCTTACTGCCATTTGGTTAATACAAAGCAGAAGTTTTCCAGCCTGTGTTCTAACCTACAATGATGGAATGGAGAGTCCCAAAAAGTCATTTGGAGTGAATGGAAAACAAGAAGAGGCACCAGTCGTTGTCAGGTGTTCAGTTATGTGAGTATTATATATATATAGAAATCTGAAGAAAAAAAAATCCTGGAGAGCTTCTGTAGTGAAGATATGGCATATTTGCTGCTATAAACTTACTTCCGCAATGAAAGACTTGGCAAGGAACTAATTGAGAAGTGAGATGTTACAAGCATCTGGAGGCAAAAGGGTCTTTTGTGGACTGATTCACTACCTTCATTTAGTTTATTAACCACTTGGCTCTCAATCAAGTTCTCTGAAAATTACATTTGCCATGGTCTATCACAGTTTATGTGGAAATATTGATGATTTTCAGTTCCTAATTTTCTATGAGATAAAACAAATGTGTGTTTTGGAGAGTGGTGCCTTAAGACTAGTCATCTATTGATATTTCCTTTAATGTGTATTTTAAACTGTATTAAATTCAGCTGTTTCACAACTCGAAGAGTCTATATTTTCTTTATAAGTTCTTCCAAATAAAAATAGTAAAAATGTTTTTCATGGGCATATTTGCTTTCCACAATATTGAGGTTATCTTGCAGAGGTTTATGCTTACAATTATGTTAAAAATCAGGTCTAGTACTGACAAAATGCAAGACTTATGTCTTGCTAATTACGTATCCTGCAAGGGACACACATTCCTTCAAGTGAAGATCAGAAATACAAGAAAATGTATACCAACCACAAAAAGTGACATCCTGTTATTTTGAAGGCCATGACAATATTTCTTAGTATGCTGTGTAGTGTTCTTTTATTGCCTTTTATTCCTAGCTTTCTTAAACTAAAGTATAAGAATCTTGATGTTATTTCAAATGGTAACAGATTTCAGCTCATCAATTTACTAAACCCCTTACATGGATAAAAGACACTATGTTAACCTGAAGTTCAACCTTAACTAGTAATTAGCATGTTTTTGTAGTGAATCCAAGTACACTTAAACAGGAATATAATTATTTGTATTGTACTGATTTAGACAGGAAATCACCACAATAAATTTCATACAACTGAAGGCAAGAGAACACTAAGGAAACATTCAATCACCATCCCAATACAAGACTCCTGAAACATATTCACTTATTTAATCTCGTAGTACTCTGCCCTCCTCAAAAGAATCACATCCAGCGTGCCAACCTTTACAGTGCTTACAGTCTCCTAAAGAGAAAAAAGAAGCATTTTTTTTCAGAGAAAGTGGCTGAATCAAGATAATCTTGTTTGCTGAAATCAACATGTTAATTCAACTACTGAAGAACTACTGAACAAAATTCTTCCCATTTTTCTGAGCTTTATCATGATACATTTTTATATGAGTTACAGTCATAACCAGAAGAATGTGTCACCAACAGTTTGCCTTTTATTTAATTTGTTAGGCCAAAAACATCAACATGCATCAACATGTAGATGGAGAAAATGGATTATTACCTTTTCACTTGTGCAGTGAACAACTACTGAAAACACCTTGGTTATTCTCTTGCTCCAGGCAGAGAATTGCAAGCAATTGAGAAAAGCAAGTTGTACCATTTTAGCTCTGGATGACTTGTCAAATAATGCTATTTAATTTTTCACAACCAAGCCATCTCTACAGGTTAGTACAGAAAATGTCACAGTACACTTCTGTTGCTTTGCAACAGGCCCTTTTTTCTATATTTTCATATTTCCTACAAACAAGAAATAGCTATTTTTTTTCTTGGGAGCTATGCTAGAAATATTTTCACCATCTCTGTTTTCATGATGTTTTCTATTTGTCAGCACATGATGAGTGATTGAGAAATTTCTTTTGCGTAAACTACAGTAAATCACATGACAGTTATATTTTTAGAGATTATGCTAAATCATTTCTTTACCCCTTCCAAAGTGCAAAGCCTAATTTTTCTAGGTTGTGCAGCTTGATCGACTGATGAAATACTACCATTGTGGTCTCTATCACAGTTCCAAATCCTGTGAGGGTGTAACTCAAAATATCTAAAAACCACTTTGTCTTAGGACACTGTTACTCTCTCTGATCTTCTCTCCCATGTGTGCTCACCATATATCGCTCCTTCTTTTTCGCTTAACTTATTCCAAATTTTTATTTCTGATCTGCTCTGTTTTCATACTGCCTTATCTCTGACAGCAGCCTATGTTTGATAGTAGTAAAACAATATTGATAGCAAGGGGTTTATTATTTGGTGGTAGTACTGGTTGCAGAAGTTTCAAGCAGACTAGTGGGATTATGGCAAAGTATATTTTAGACATTTCTATATAAAGTTTGTAAAGGCATTTTAAACTGCTCTGTAAATACAGAGTCTTTATCTCAATAGTAACACCACATTTTCACAAGCCTTCAGGTTTTGGAGGGTGTGCTTGAAGACCAATGTTTCTGGGGCTGGTGAGCTGATCCTAGTGGTTTACAATGTCCACTACAAATATTTGCTCTGGAATAAGCTGGAAAAGCTGTTCTCCTTCAAGAAATGGTGAAAGGCAGGACGGTTCTTGGTTTTTAAGAATTAATTAAGTTAATTTCCTTGGGAGATGAGCTAACGTCCCTTTATTTGGGAGAAATTTGACCTAACATAAGGAAGTTGCAATATGTTTTAATTTATAAGATTTCTGTAGCGTTGACTAAAACTATCACAGTTGGGTCTTTCACTGCATTTGTGTGTGTGTGTACCCATGTGGTCCATACATGCATATGTGAACAGTATAGCCTGACACTGCTTAGAGTCCTACATGTTGCTGTAATACACACAAACGATAATAATTGATGTATTTTATAAAAAGCATAAGTGATTTTATGAGCTTTGGCTATGTTTTCTAATTAGTACTGTAATGCAGAAAGAGTGTTTTGCACATTTTTAGGAGAAAACGGGTAACTTCTACATTTGGTATCTGTATTTTTCCCTGTACACAATAGATGGCACTAGTAGACCAGATGATAAGGGTTTATTTTCCACGTTCAGGCTCGCAAGTACAATAGTATTGTAGGTGCTCTAACTGTTTTTAATAGTCATCTGGAGACCCAGTTAAATGATTTTTTTATTATGCCTTTGTGGAAAACAAGTCAGATCTAAGTTTCCTTGCCATGCCTTCCTGCCTTAATCTAAGTAAATATGTTTTGCTACTGCGACATGTAGTTTCATAGCAACTCCAACATTCAGATTAGTATGTCTAAATCAAAGGAGCCACTTGCTGTAGTTAGCACTGGCAAAAGCTGCAATTCAGCTGTCAGTATTAAGCCACATCCCTTCGGAAGTTTTTTCCTACCCTGTTACAAAGAAGGTACATTTTACTCAGTAGCTTCAATAGACTTCTGTCAGTTTGCAATGGAGCATCGGAAGACTATATAGACCTTATTTTCAAGAGACAGCAATGTAAAAAGAACAAGATTTTACCATTTCAAAATTGTAGCCTTTCTGCACCCAGGAACAGTGACACGTCAGGTTGTAAAAAATATTCAAAGGCAGCTGCAGTATCTACTTTTGTTTACATATAAGTTGTCTGTTTCCAGTTATTTCCTTGCTTAACTAAACACTTGGATGGCATTTTTTGCATGTCTTCTGTGACATGTAGCAATAATCCAGGACTCTGAACTTGTATTATTTTACCTGGAATTATACAAGTTCAGCACTCTCAGTCATAAATGAGCCACACTGAGCATAGACATTCCACTAAAAATTCAAATGTTGCATGGATTTTTTAAAAATAAATATGGAAACTATGAATACTTTGTTATTGACAGACATCTTTAACACCATGGAACCTTCCTACTCCACAACATGACTCCTCTCCCAAAACACGCTCATAGAACTTGTTGTAAGAGGAAGGTACATTTAAAACATTGTTTCTCTGATGAACATCTAGACATTCACCATGAGATCTGCATGAACAGTATCTCTGTAGCCCTACTTTTATTAGAGATATTAGCAGCTGACAGATTTTCCTGCACAGAAGCATCTTTCCTCTTATACACCATCAAATAGTTGAAACTCTCTAGATGGTTTTCGTGGATTTTCTTTTCTTTTTTGGTTTGAAGGACTCGAGTATTTTGCTGTGGCAAAGTGAAGAAGGAGAGTCGCAGCAGCACAGATTAACATCAGCTTGGTAAGGTGTCACTCAAGTGACAAGGAGTCACAGCAGATGTCACTCAAGTGTGCAATGTCACATACAGAGGCAGGTGCATACAGCAAAGATCATCTGTCTGCAACAGGTTTTGTTTTGTGTTGTTTTGCTTGGAAAAAGTGGAAACCATGCAAAAATTCAGTAGCTTAATGTTAATTTTAAAGGTCTTGTGGTCTAGGGAAATTCTAACAAGGAAAAAAGGAAATAACACTAGTAATGAGTTATAATGTGTGCCTTAGCTTTTATCTTTGTGCATAAAGGCTGTTTTTTATCTTTGTTCATTTTTGCTAAAATCTGGAACTATTGATTTTCTGTCTGTCTATGGGTGACTGGGTGATGTAATTCTTGAGCAATACTACAATTCAAAGGAATTTTTTTTTGTTCAAATCAACCATTTCCCCCCCCAGATATCTAATGTGTAGACAGTTCAAAAACCTCGACTACACTCCCAATCAAATGATCTGAAACAAGGGCTTACAGAGTTAGGCTTTGTCATACCTCAGCACTTCTAGGCTGGCTCTGTTTTTTCTAGTAATCTGTGTTAGATTTAATTCATATAGGTGACGTAGGAGTCAAAAACTATTATTCTGGGGTTACCATAAATATTGTTTTATATAAATGCTAATCTCTTTCCCAGGATAGTTTTTCATAGTAATTCATGGGATTTTTTCCTTTTAATAGATATAAATAGAAATTTGTATGGATTTGAACTTTCATGTAAAATCTTGTTGTCTTTACTGCTTAGAACTGATTTTGACCATAGTTCTTGATTTTAAGGTAAAAATGTAATGTACAAAAATTTCTCCTGATTCTCTCTATTCTCCTGATTGCTCTGTTCTTACAGACAGCTATTTAATTTTTGAAGAACCAAATTCAATAGGAGATAAGAACCTCCACTTGAAGGAAAAGTGATCTTCTTACCTGTAATCAACTGGCTTTAATTGTTAGTATTTCTCCCTCTGCTCAGCAAGTGCATGTGTTGTTCATAGAGCCTGAGGATGTTTCCTGGATAACTTTTGGAGCCAGTAGAATAACCTCGGGGATGTATCTCTAAGATAAGTTACTTCTCTGTAAGTAGTTTGAAGGACATACCAAGCTCTAAGACTGTCTCCGTTTTCTGGTTTAACCCAACCTGTTTTCCTATTGAAGGAATGGAAATGGGGTGTTCAAAGCAAGGTTTTTAGACCTGAGGTATCAGAACTGATACCACAGACTGCAAAAGGATGTTGTTTTGATTAAGCCTCTAATAACATTTAATTCAAAATTCAGTGCAAAAGCTCTTGTGTGTAAAGATTATTGCACTGTGGCAAGATCTGAGAAGTCCCCAGGGAGTTGTGTCAGTCTTAGAAGCAACAAAGGAACCAGGAGCCAGGCTTCAGGAAGCACTCGTTTTCTCAGGACTGTGGAAGCTTTCCATTGGCATGGCTTCTTCTTGGTTTTGGGGGCACAGAGATGGCGCCATTTCTTATTTCTCCCTTTGTCCTCTGTCCTTCTGTGTTACCTAATACTCAATTCACACAAATTGTGTTGGCAAGCAGCTCTCCCAGTATGTTAGTATTAGGATGTGGTTTCTATGATTCTGTTCCAGAAATCATCTTTCTTCATGACAGTCAACAAATTAGCCTTACTTTCCTCCATTTTGTGGTCTCAATCTGATGTCTGGGGATATTAAATGTATGCAGGTAGTAAGTCATGGGTGCTCTCTGACCTGACTGCTGACCAAAATCAACTCTCAACTGAGATCCTGCCTACAGCTGGCATGGCTGGTTAGCTTAAAAGTGTTTAAACCAAATATTTGGGGTAATTATAGTATTATAGCAGATTTTAAGGGGTGATTGCCAGTACTGTCAAAGGGTGAAGCTGACATTTTTTCAGCACCTCTCCTTGCCAAACGGCTTTTAAATTTGAACATTATTATTGTATTAGCGTAGCTTTTTAGTCTTGAACTGAATTTAAAACATGCTTACTGTTTAGGGTAGGCAATACAAAATCCCTATTGCTACTTTCCTGGAATTTCAACCAAAAGGAATGGTACAACATTATATAATCTGATTTTTTAAAAATCAGCTTGCAGTTTTACATAGCATCTTGTGTCTGCTTATGGCAGCCAGAACTGAGCATTGCCATTGAAAACAGAGAGTCATGGCAGTATATTCACTCCAAAAATACCTTCTGGTTGTAAAAATATTTAACAATGTTAGGACTAAAGAGGAGTGAGAGGAAACTAAAGAAAGACAGGATTGGAAACTGTTCATTGCTCTGTCAGATAAAAATTCAATATGGAAAAATGCACAGACAAATAAAAAACAATTTCTGGAGTAAAAATGAAGTCCTGCAGGCCACTGACTCTTCCTGAGTAAGGGTTCAAGGATGAAATGGGGTTGACTCTCAAACCACCCAGTTAAATTCAGTGAGCAGAAAGTGCTGTACATCAACCATTCAACTCAGGACTGGGGACAGAGAAGTCTCTCTAAGATTTCTAGAAAGAGTAGAAACACTGCCTTTGCGCATTCCTCTGGGTTTTGGAAAACAGAAATCTCGAAAACCAAAATCCTAGCAATATCATGGATGGGTTATTAAAAGCATCCCATAAATCACGACAGCAGTTAAATGGCGTGGCAAAACAGGAATTAGTGATCTCTCCATTTTCTTCAAGGGGAGCTGGAGATGGGTCATCATCTGGGATACCAAATTATGTAACTTTATGGAGCAGTTTCCCTGCGTTTTTGTCAGTTATTCTCAATACAAGTAGACTCAGAAACAAGTCTAAAGTTTAGAAGCTGAGGGAACAGGTAAGAAAGAGGAGAGTCCCCACATTTAAAAAGAAGGGAAGTAAAAGGAAGGACAATAAGAGTTTAACCCAAAGCCTGTGGAAATGAACATGCCAGTTGTCGATGGTCTTAGTAGAAATAAAGAAAAATATAAAGAACTCTCTCTTATCCTGTAATGAATATACAATCCACTATATCACATGACAGCACATTACACAGAGGGAGGTGGAAGCACTTTTTATCCAGTTTCCTGTTTCTGGATACTAAGGAAATACATTGGTAGGTTTCTTAGGAGCAAAGTTATATTGTAACTGCTGTCACAGGACCTGGAGAAGACATACCTGCTCAATTCGCAGTGGATCAGTCAGAGCCAGGGGGATCTCTCCCATCTGTGTATTTTCAGTATAGAATTTAGGATAACAGGAGATTGTGCTTGCTTGTAAATGTCCCTGTGTGGCTTCTGTTGGCAAAACACCAGCTCGTTTGGTAGTCCCACAGAGAACACAGGAGTTTTTTTCCAGCAAAATGACTAGAAGAGGAAAAGAGCCTCTGAAATGAAACACTGAGGAATAAGCTACACAGGCAAGATGCTTGTGATGATCTGTTCCCAGTGACATGTAGGAGACTCTGAAATGGGTGTCACTGCAGGTGCAAAGAGGGTTTGCTTGTTTGTGATGGGTCCTCCACTCCTGGCAGCTACGTGATCACTGAAACACATCTCAAGGAGCCAGTGCACAAGAACCCTTCACATCACAAGATGGGAAAACAGAAACCTAAGTCAGGAGCCCCACTCTCATTACTGACAAATAACAAAATATTTAAAAAAAATATAAAAAAATAAATTGAAAAAACCAAAAAACAGGAAAGGAAATAAAAACAGATACAAAACTGCAAACCTTTAGTGAGTCTAGGGGACCAGTACTGGTCTGGGGAGGAGAGAAGGGAAGAGGACTATGCTGATACAACTGGAAGAGCCTCAAGATAGATGACCACCCATCAAATAATATGTAATGAAGTCTTAAAACATCTGTTGACAATCAGTTGCAGCAAAGAGACTCCAGCAGAAAAGGGTGGAGATGGCTTTTCTTATGTGTCTTTATACCAATCTTTTTATCAATCAAACATGCTGTCATACTTCACCCAACTGAACCTATGGAATTAATTCTCATCTCCTTGATGCTTTGCACAGGGGGTAGTTCTGTTAGTCTACTGCTAAACCACTGTTAAACTTAAAATATTGCTAATCTGATCTCACTCCTTAGAATACATTTGTTGCTGCCTAGATCATTTATTTTTGGTCTATTGTGAATTGTGAGGGAATACATTATTCAGAAGGTGCCAAACAACATCTTTATAATTATTTTGAAGCCTCCTATAGAGTGTTTCCTGTTAACTTGCATATTGTTTTGAAGAAAATTCTTTCGAAGGCTTTTTTAGGCTCTTGTCCAACATATCTGGGGAGTCTGTTTTTCAAAATCTAGTTTTGATCTTTAACAATTATTTATGGCCACTTTAGTGCCTTTAACTTCTTAGGATTTTAAAATATTTTTTTAACCAACTTACCTCAGATTTGCACAAATTTGAACAGAAACCAGCTGATTGCCTAGTAATTAAAGTATAATCACAAAACCTGCCCTTAAAACAACTTCATTTACTGCTTATGTTCTTTTGAACACTGTACATTAACAGGCACACAGAGCCAGCTTTGTTCGGCTGCGTGCAGTTACACCAGTACTGTGCAGGATATGAACAGGAAGCTATAGAGGCCGAAGATATTGTAAACAGGACATGAATTCCAGTGCAAGTTGCTTTCAGGAAACCTAGCCATTTTTGTCAGTTTTTCCCCCAGTATTTTTTTACTTTATATTTAAACCTGCTTCTTTTTAAAGAATACCAATTGGTGTCATCTTTCCCCCACCCACTAAGCTACCACCCCTTATCAGAACTGCAGTTTAAGATCCTAGAATAAACTGGAATGATTTAGGCTTATGTTATTTCCTGGCTGCATATAAAGGTCAGAGTAGCTGGCTACTTCTTGCATCTGCATTTACAGTGATGGAAGCAAATGTTTTTGTAATGAATCCTCTTAAACTTCAAATAAAAATCCAATCACATTCTGAAACATCCATTCCCTTGAGATCATTTCATGTTTGCTGCTGCTTTTTATTCTCCATATTGTTCATGGTAGTTCTGCTGCTGGTGAAGTGTAAAGTAGTTTTCTTCTGCCACTCAATATGCTGCTTTACCTACAGCTCATTATTTCCTAACAACTACTTCTAAAAAGGGACAGTATTGTTTCAAACAAGGCAGAAATGACTAAGCATATGATACTACTACCCAGGTAGCCTTAAGACAGCATGTCTTCCTGCAGATTATATTGCAGCTGACATCTGGTGTACCACACAGAAAGAGAGGATTCTTTGCCTAATGGTTGAAATGTTCCAATCAGTAAATACTTAAACATAGCTGGAAATTGGCAGAATAAGAGGGGTCTTCTGTTAACTAGAACATCTGCTTGTAGGATATTCCAAAAGAAGGCCCTAGGAAGGAAAATTATGAAGTGAGAAATTGTTTGTGTTAAGGCTAAAGTGTTCAAAAAACAAGTATCGTTATTAGATCTGAATTAGCTCCTCTGATGTTACATCAAACATTATTAGCCTTCTTTTAGCAAAAAGCTGAGGCTGTTGCTTAACTTTCTGGAATAAGCTATGAATTCCATTGTTTTTGAGAGGCTGTAGTTTGATTCCCAGAACCAAAATGAATCTGATTCTTAAGCTGGCATATACCCTTAAAGCATTCCTAGATCAGGGCTCTGCAAAGAAAGGCTTTGGTTTCAAAACCTCTTCCACATTAATGGGTTCCTTATGGGTGATAATGGTGCAATTATGAGAGATGAAGAAACAGATTGAACAGTGGGCTATGCAGCAGTTGCCCTTTTCAGATTAATTGGAGAGAAGGAGTAGAGACTAGGGGTACTTAAATTTGATCTCAGGAGGAAGACGAGATCTCCTAACCATGATACATGGTAGCTGCTGCATTAAGAATGCTGTTTACGAGAGGACTCATTCAACACCATTGAAATCCTATGGAATCTTTCCACACTGCTTGGATCCATTCCATAATTCTATGATTTAAATCACATTCTGTTCCTGTCACACTTTTCTGCTCAGTGTTCACTACCTTGAAAAGGCCTTCAAGAGTCATTTGCAGAAAAAAAACCCCTGCTTACTCGTTTTCGTTGACAGTAACTTATGAGGCAGGTAAACAGCATTGGTTACTGATACCACTTCTATCTACTTATTATTTAACTACTCAGAGCACACACGTTACTGGTGGGGCTGATCTGTAGAACTGTTGTTACCTGTTTGTCATCACCTGTCCAGCAGTTGAATGCATTAATTAAATTTTGTCCTCAGTTCTACAAATACATACGTGTTTATAATTGAGCCTCACTATGTTTGTAAGGCTGGCCATGAGTTCTGTGCATTGCTGTGAAACAAGAAAGAAAAAATAGTTTCTCCTGAGAAGAATTAACTATCTGTACTATACAATGGCATCACATTTAGGGTATCACAGAGATCAGGTGGGATGGCATCGTGTGCCTGGGCTCTCCACCTTGACACGCTGGGTTAATTAGCTGATGACAACTGACACACCAGTCATTATCATTTTCAATCTGTTGTCCTGAGGTGGTGCTTCATGTAAAGCAAGACTGATAAAAATGTATTCATTTGCAAGAGAACCCAGAGCCAAAGCTAACATAAGTTTTGTGCTCATTTACACTCTGCCAAAAACTACAGGCTTCACAAAAGAGCTTGCTGATATCTTTATGGCAACAGTGTTGAAATGCCCAGCAGACTTGGCAGGTGTCTTCATCAGTCCAGTCTGCATATGTGACCTCATCTTTGACCTGGCTATTGGAATAGTGTCAAAAAACATATCTTACCTCATTAGGTAGCAATCAGAACTATCTACATGTGATCTGGATCATGTATCCAGATTCAACAATAAGGACAGCTGGATGGAAAGTTTTGAAGATATACTTCGCGTAACACCCTTCTGAATGACTAATAGGCCATCTGATGTAACATAATCAGTAGATGTTTGCCTTGGTTTTAATGAAGTGATCTCCAAATAGTTGTTTTCTTCCTTTTTCTTTTTCATCAGTCCTATATTTAAAATTATTCCATGCTAGATGAGGGCAGAAAACGAGAATGGGTAGCCAAAAATCAGGCATTCATCAGATATGATAGCAAAAATGAACACCCCAGGCTCATGCTGTGATTTTATTGGATTAGGAAAATTTTTTTATGTGCCTGGACCAAAACTGCTAGATCCTGTCCTCTGGAGCTATTCAGAGGGCAGCAAGGCTTCAGTATTCATGTGGAAGAAGCCCTTGAAGGCTGCTAAGCATAGGAGCTTCAAAGCATTTGCCTTTATATAGGAGGGCATCCCAGAGAGCACAGCTGCATTTCTCTCTTGCCCAGCACATGAGCTTTTTTGCAGCCTCAGAATGGAGTACATTTGCTGTGCAGGTACATGAGACACTGCTAGGGTGGAAGTAGCAATGAAGAAATTCTTCCTGACTATGCTACATGTAAACTAATACCATTCGTTATTTTGTTCTTTTGTTCTTGCAGCAATTCACAAAGAAGCAAGCAAAGAGAGGTGATGAAGTTTTCTTATAAAAATCTACACCCTTGGTCACCAGAATTCAATTAGAATAGAATAGAAAAGTACCATATTAGCGTTATTATTAATTATTAAAGCCAAAGAAAGTCTTCCCTGGGAATGAAGAAGTTTGGGGCAATACCATTATCCTTAACTATTCATACACCAGACTACACTTCATGAGATGAAAGAGGAAATCTGTCTTTACAGGAATTACTTTGGGCTTTTTGAGGAACAAATGGCAACAGTCTGGTCAGGAAAGCCCATTCATTCTGAAAGAATACACCTGAAACCAAAACCTTAAAAGTATTTTTATCTTTTCTGGAGGAAGGGCAATCAAATGAAGAAATAAAACTGTAAACTCGATGAACTTTGTAAGATGCTGAGATTTGTTTATTTATAATAAAATGGGTAAAAAAGAGGCAGGAACATCTATCTTGTAACATGAACTTTAAAGTGTAAAACAAATATAAAGCTAAGAAGCAGTCAGGCCCAGGAATCCAAAACAAAGTTTGTTCAAAACGTGAGCAGAGGCACAGCTGTCACAATGCTGACTTAGCATTCTTCAGGTTTCAAAGGAAAGTCAAGTCCATAAGTATTTCCATATCCAAGAAATCGATACCTAGCCTTAGCTGCAGACACTGCACTCATTCACACTCCTTCATCAGGGAAACAACCAGAATGCCAGTTGTCCTTGGACACAAAAAACCCCCCACCAAAACCCAAACCAAACAACACATAAATGATTGCACAGTGATATCATATTTCTGCCTTCCATTTAGAAGCCAAATGGAGTTATAACTTGTCATAATTTCAGTTATGGTTTGGAAAAGCGATTCCCAAGCAGAGTTTGTGGATCATTAGTCATCTCAAGCCATCCTCAGAACCACTGATGCTCCAGGCTCTTTGCAGGCAAGGACAAAATCTGAAGGTTGACAAGAGTTAATTGTGACTTAGCTTTTTTAATTATTAATGACTTGGAATAATCTTTCAATTCTTTTTCAGAAAAACAAATTCTTTTTGAAGCCATGTTACACTGAGTTTGGTCTACAGCATGTAGTTTGGGAAGCATATTTTTTCTCCTTATTACGTAACCAGATATTGCAAATTCCCTGCAGGAAATTCAGAAATAAGACAAGTTTTCAAGGGAGAGTAACGCTTTACCTGGAGAAAAGAGGCTTTATTTTGTACTGTCTGTATAAATACTTTAAGAAACAGGTGGAAGTTTACATAGTGGTTTTCCAAAATGTCAATATGCTGACAGATCAGTAAACAGAAAAGCTGATAATTTGAGTAATTCTCTCCATTTGACTGGAAAGAGCCTTTACTGTCTGAATACTCGCCTTTTTCAAGTTAGAGGGCAGTGGGGTTATTTTCTGGAGGTTTGCTGACACATGAAGGAGGACAGGTGTGTCCATGTCTGGCCAGCCTAACAGTGGCGGGAAGGATGGAACCACGCTACATTTACTTTATCTTAGTTCACCAAAACAAGGTTTCAGCTGCGGTTTTAAAGAAGCAGAAAACACGAATGGCTGGCAGCAGCAGCTGATGAGAACCAGAGAAGAGAGCAGCCCGCTGTGACATGGAGGGCTACGTGGGTTTGTCTCCAGCAGCCTCCTATGAAATGGTGGCTGGGGTCAGACACCTGTGGGCTCCCCACTGGCAGAAATGTTGGTGACGTTTGTGAAAGCTGAGCACAAGGGGGACAAAATCCCAAATAGGGACTGTCGTGCTACACCATGAAGAAAAAGTCAGTCTTCTTTACTGCTGTCCTTAGCCTAACTTAAGTTCATCACTACAATAATCTTGGCATGCAAGAGAATATTTCTATAACCTCCCGTTCTTGTTCCTACTTGCTCATGTTTTGGTGTCTTGCTGACAACACTTAGCTTGGTTAAGTAGCATGACTCTGCTATAAATCTGAGCTACAGCTTTCTTCTCAGCCAGTTAGACCAAGTGGCAGCTGAAGCTCTGGCAACTCCCGGCAGCCTGCCTGCAGGAGCACTCTGGCTTTTCCTACCTTTGGTGGATAGAAATCAGTGGGAGGCAATTATTGTTATATTTAGCAGAAAGCATCGTGCAGGAACCATAAACTGGCTGGAAAGGTCTGAAATGTGGAAAATCTGAAATTATGCAAAAGGCTTGTTTTCAGTCCTCATTTATTACCATAAAGCAGCAAAATTTGATTATCTTCCTATCACTAAAGCTTTCTTACTGACTAGTCTGCCATGTTTCTGTTGGCATCTTCTCACCACAGGTGTCTATGATCCGAGGTTTGTATCTATGATTCAAACAGCAATGGAGGAATGCAAATATTTGAAACATTTAATTAGTTTGGATTGAATGTGATTTTTGAGCACTTCTGGACTGTTTGCCTTTAAAAGAAGCAAGAAAGAAGCAAAAAAAGAAACACACACACCCCTCCNTTTTACTCTAGTATTTGTATTACCACTTTGAGAATAAGTTCCTTATGATTTTGCTTTGTGGAAAACTATGCACCAGCTTTAAAGCTTCTGCAGTAAGTTTTTATTTATGAGTCATTTGTACCAAAACCAGACACTTTTGGAACTGAATGCTGCCAAGTCAGGACATCTAAGGAAAACAAAACTGAAAATTTAACATTAAATCTTTTTAAAGTTCCTTACAGTGATCTGACAGCAGAAAAGCTCCTGTCTCTTGTGGTATTTAGAATTTAATATTTTGTCACATATTCGCCTAACTGTATTGAAGCAGTCAGACATGGCAATTTCTATGTGCGTTTGCATCAGTTTAAGCATTATTATACTTGCTCTTTTAAAACAGGTGATGCCAAGCAAATTTTTTGAGCAGTCACGTTCATGTGTGACTTTGGCCACACGTGTACATGTGCTGATGTGGGACAAGGTTTTTTCAACAGGAGCTTATACTTTCTGCTCTACCCATACCTCCTGGGGACCTTAAAGAACATTTATCATGCTGGTCTAAGTTGCTCTCTCTCTTTCTGTCTTGCCATGATGAGTATTTGATCAGAGCAAGTGATGTCAAAAGCCAGAAAGTTCATACCTGCAACACACTGTTCCGTAGTCCTGCTTTTTCCTTGAGTCTTTTTCTCCCATGTGTACAAATCATCTTCTACATAGTCAAGAAAAGGAATGAGCACAATGTTTGGTAGAACTTTGTCAGTCAGAAATGACTTCTAGCGTGCGATTCAATCCATCCTTTTGCAAATACAAATCTTTTTACTGCAAGGATGCTAGGGAAGGTTATAAACAGATGTTACAGATCCTATACTGATGATGCTAACAAAAACTAGAAAGACTTAGGGCTTTTCAAATAGACAAAATAATTTAAGATAATATTTCCTTTCTGCATGTTTTAAATATAAGGCAAAGCAGGACTCTCTTGATCATACAGTTCCTCTGTGGTAATAAAATGCTTCTGGATTAAGTATGAATTAATCTAAAAAGCTAAGTATGCAGAACAAATAGGAGTCTCACCACTCCTATTTTTTAATTTAAGACAGAATTGGAATAAAAAAGAAAGCCAAAGCATAACAGTATAACATATGTTCATTAAGGCAACCGTAGCAGGTTTACGCAAATATTTCTGACTGACCATAAAGATTCGTAATATTCCAAAGGGAATGTGACAAAAATAATTGTTTTAAAGTTTCATACAAATCAATTATACCTCCTTCAAAGAACTTTGAAGTCTTTCAAAATCAGAAAAGTGGTTAAAAGGTGTTCTTTAAGGATCTTTCCATTCATAGAATCACAGAATGGTTGGAGCTGGAAGGGACCTTAAAGATCATCCAGTCCCAACCCTCCTGCCATGGGCAGGGACACCTCTCACTAGATCAGGTTGCTCCAAGCTCCATCCAACCTGGCCTTGAATACTGCCAGGGAGGGGACACCTCTGGTGCAACCTGTGCTAGTGTCTCACCACCCTCTAAGGAAAGAATTTCCTCCTAATATCCAATCTAAATCCCCCCTCTGTCAGTTTGAAACCATTCCCCCTTGTCCTACACTACAGGCAAAAAGTCCCTCTCCAGCTTTCCTGTGACTCCTTCAGGTACTGGAAGGCTGCTCTAAGGTCTCCCTGGAGCCTTCTGTTCTTCAGGCTGAACAACCCCAATTCTCTCAGCCTGTCCTCATAGAAGAATTCAAACATTCACTTTGCCAGATAAACTGAACTCACTTGCTGAACACAAATATCTACACAAACATAGGAGAACATTTTTGCATTTGTGGAATTTAACCTACTGAC
Organism: Aegotheles bennettii; assembly: GCA_013398125.1. NCBI lineage: Eukaryota > Metazoa > Chordata > Aves > Caprimulgiformes > Aegothelidae > Aegotheles > Aegotheles bennettii. The sequence continues at coordinate 201,823 of VZRW01000868.1, read as the reverse complement.
CCCTCCCCTTCTCAAAAGAATGACACAGAGTCATACTGCTTGCCATTTTACTAGATTGCTTGTTTGTTTGTGTGTTTTGGTTTTAGGGAAAAACTGACTTTCAGTATCTCTGTGATTCCACCTAACTAATTAGAGAAAATCTGCTTCTGTATGGAACATACATCACCACTTCAATGTTTCATTATTTGATATCTTTTATTCTCATTATGAATCCAAGTCACTAACCATGTTAAATAGAAAAATACAAGTTTACTGAAGTCTGCAACTGAGTTTTGACTCTGAGGAAATGCAGTTCTAACTCATATCCTCATGTGCTTGCCTATATATTTGGAGATGGCCAAGATACACAATTTATACCACTCAGGCATTCTCCAGACATTCGAAGTGGGATGCAATTCTCTTTAATCCTATATTTGCCAATTTTTCCACTTCACCAGTCAAAAGCACATGTTTAGAGGATGCGTTATAGATGCCTGCGGCGACTGGGTATGTTTATCAGGGCATCTGTTGTTGCACCTTTTTACTGCTCTGTCAGAAAACTATTTCCTCTTATTACAATTGGAGTTTTCAGGTTTTTTTCAAGAAACCCCTTCAATATCCAGAGAGTCTTTTGGTGCGTGCTATTAGTGCCAAAAAAGACAGTTTTACCAGACCTCTTCCCAACTTCTAATTTATATGCACAATTGCCTATTTTTTATTAGGTGTTATTTGGTATCTTTTCCACACTAACCCTCCCCACACAAGAATGAGTCAATCCTTTTCTCTTAGTCTCTGCTGCTTATACGTATTAAAATTTCAAGCCAAAACTAGGCTTTGTAACTGTCATGTGTTTTTTCCCATTAACATGCAAGCTGTTAAGTGCCAGTTTTAAAGCTACCTGCGTGACAATACAATCTGAGCCGCCTCTGCAACTGTACTGCCATTTGTCTTTTAATTTTGCAGTTCTGCTTTGTATTTCCATAGGGAGCCTCCCAATTCATTCTCTTTCCTGGACAGTGCGTTTTTTGCACATGGTGCTCTGATGCTTTTAGGCTGAGGGGAACTCAACAAAAAATGTTGTATCGGAAATGGTCAGGGAAATCCCTGCCAAGGGCTGTGCAAATGTGTTGTGTCCTTCCCGGTCCAGCATGTTGTGGTGCTGGGCTGGGTGCTACCGCAGGCACCATCCCCATCTGGCACAAGCAGAAAATGGGGCTCACAAAGATTTTACTGAAGGTTGCAAAGTTTTGGTGGGGATGGACCTCACTAGGAGGAGAGAGACAATTGAGGAGGCCAATCACCAGTCTTGGAGCTCTTTGAGAAAATCCTGATTTTCTAGCTTGATTTCAGACTTTCCTCCACACTACGAACATGCTTGGTGATCACTGGACGGTGTAATGACCAGGGTGTTTGTCTCTGGACCTGATCCTGAACTGCAAACTCAACCTGACCTCAAACCTGTCTCATCACTATGGGCTTGCCTGGTGATGTGAACTCTTGGTCAAACTTGGCTCCCATCACTAGATCCTCTCTGCTCACCTTGTCCAGGGTCTGTGAGACTGCACCTGTGATGGTGAACTCTGTCCCTGCTCCTGCCTTGCCACCAGCCTCACCTGCCATCTTGCCCTCCCTCAGGGTAAGGGAACCTCCCCTTGCTTCTGACTGACAAAGGCTCTCCCTCTGATCTAAATGTGAGGACACTGAAGCTTCTCAAAAATACCATTTTTTAAAAAATACAGAAAAAAGCAACTGACTTTTTGTCCCTATTTTGAACAAAAACTTTTCAGAAACAAATCATCCCAAGAAGGCCATCTGGTCTGGAAAATTTCACCCTAATGCTCTAAGTGGCTCTGAGATGTTTATAAATACTTCCATGCCATTTTGCAAGAAATAGGTGCAGGGAACGAGGAGAATCATAGAATGGTTTGGTTTGGAAGGGACCTTAAAGATCATCCAGTTCCAACCCCCCTGCTGTGGGCAGGGACACCTCCCACTAGACCAGGTTGCTCCAAGCCCCATCCAACCTGGCCTTGAACACTGCCAGGGAGTGGGCATCCACAACTTCTCTGGGCAACCTGTGCCAGTGTCTCACCACCCTCAGGAAAGAATTTCTTCCTAATATACAATCTAAATCTCCCCTCTCAGTTTGAGTTAAAACCATTAAGCTTCAGCCTATCACTCCATGCCCTTGTAAAAAGTCCCTCTCCTGATTTCCTGTAGCCCCTTCAGATACTGGAAGGCTGCAATGAGGTCTCCCTGGAGCCTTCTCTTCTCCAGGTTGAACAACCCCAACTCTCTGAGCCTGTCTTCATAGGAGAGGTGCTCTGATCATCTTCATGGCCCTCCTCTGGACTTGCTCCAACAGCATGGAAAGAGGAACTGGGCAAGTCAGGCAAGGCATCGTGAAGGAGCTAGAGGAAGCAGAAGGTCAGCCTTTCCTCTCTGGGAGCTCCAGTCATTCCTATGAAAGAAAAATGAGATGAAAATTGACTCAAGCTGCTGCAACCAGCTCAGATTCACCATCATGGTGTAAGAGAGCAGGAAGGAATTTCAAGTGGCATCTTGACCAGTCGCACTGAGAGCTGACATACTTTTGGGAAATATGGATGAACGCTCAGGTTTACAGAGCTAAATATTATTCCTGCTATTGCCATGGGATTCTTTATGCAAATGAATGTCCTGCAGAAAGGATTTAGAAGTATTGAAAACTGACAGCCCCTAAGTCAAGACACTAAATTGGGTGGTAGAAGTGAAAGGGACTCAAGTCAGACTTCTTAACTTTAGCCTTTGTTTAAACTGAGTGACTGATTTAACTATGGGGAAAATAAAGCCTTTGTTAATGATTTAATCCTTTGCCTCTCACTGAAAAAGCTTGTGCATATAACATACCAAAATCACTGAGAAATACTGGCACTGGTGTTTCTTATATTTGCAGTTCACATGTACGTTTGTGATCTTGGCAGTAAAATGGAGCTGATGATAGTGATTAAAGCAGCTGTAAGTTTCCCCTCCCCATGTACCAGAGAACCAAAAACTGGAGACAACCCTCCTGGAAAATTAAACATTTACAAAAATTCTTAACTTTTCTGTATTCTGTTCAGCAAATTTGTTTTGTTGGTTTTTTTTAAATTTTGTTTTCCTTCTTTCTTTCATATGCAGCACAGACTATTTACAAAGAGAATTACAGGTGGCTTCCTGAGGGCAATGAACCAGGAGAAGAAGAAAGGGACAGCACCCTAAGGATGTTTTCTATTTACAAATCCTAACCAAGAAGTTTCTGTTCCATCTCATGCAGCTTCACAAATCCGCCTTGAAAACAACAACCAAGCCACAAATTATTCAGCTACTACTTTTCCAACATTACTATGAAATAATTCAGATATTGCACACCCCAGTGTTTTGGAGTTTGGGTTTGGGGGTTTTTTTTCACTTGTGTTTTGTCAAAGAATGATTTTTATAAGGCTGACCTAATGTATTTGTGATTTCCCTCTGGGACTCTTGAATGGATGTGCCAGGGAGGAGAAAAGCTTTCATGTGGCTTTCCCTTCCCCATTTCTTCTTTGCTGATCTAGAACCATCTGATCTTGGCTTGTGCCTAAAGGCAAATAGACCAGAGCTGTAACTATGGTGTAGTGGTTTCAGTGATTTTACAGAAGAAGGTTTCATCACAATGTTCCCCCTTCTTCCCAAACCTTGAGTAACAAAAAACCATAAACCAAAGAAAAAACACTCCAGAGCAAGGTGAGGAGAAGCCAGGAAATGGTTTGTGACAGCAGGAATTAGGGGAACTCAGTTGAAATTAGGGATGGTAATGTGTATTGCTATCACTTCATGACTTAATCAACTTCAACATCAAGCCTGAATATTTTTAAAGGCCCTTGAGACAGCAGAAAAGAGAATTTCTGATCTCTGAAAACACCAGAAAAGTTTTACTGTTTTTTTCCTCATCGAATTATCAGCTATGATGGTTAAAAATAAATTCTGCCATCATCTATTTTGTTACTTCTTTGTTTTTTTTTCAGAAAAAGAGTGCAACTCGTAGACCAAAACCTTATGTAGGTCACTAAGGTTGCATAAAACATTGTAAATGCTGTTATAAAACCAAACGAAGCAAAATTATTCCACTATAAATAACACATGGTTACCATTTATTTACAATTTAGTCCAGCTATCAAAACAAGCTAAACATTTTGATAAATGGTTCACAGTCATTTTGTAAAGAACACAGATTAGGGGAGGTATATCTGACATTGCTCTTCTAGTGTCAGCGGTGCTGCTGAACCTCAGCTCCCTCTGCCTGGGCAATATGCAAGCTACCACGGTGCTCTGGGGTCAAGCTAATTGCATATGCTGCTCACTGCACCTTCCACTGATGAGCTGATTCCACTGAAGCCATCCTAATATTTTAAAAGAAAAGAAAGAAATGCAATGAACTCCTTTTTTGCTTCACTTAATTCTTTACAAAAGAAAGTGTTTATAAAGAAGAGTGGGATTTGGGGTTGACAACACATTTTCTTAGTACATAGATGACTTAAGATCAGCAATGGTAATTTGTCTGGAGGATAAACACGGAAATATTTTGCACTAAAGAGCTGTTGGAAGTGGTGTGCAGAGGGGGAACGTTTGGGGTTGCCTGTGGAGGCTGAAGGGAGGCTTGCTTCAAAGCCAAGTTTCAAATATCATCTGTTTTCACTATAACACTATGTAACAAAACAAACCTCGGTAAAATTTTCATTTAAGTGGGAGAGATCTTAATTATTTTGCTTTTTTTTTGCTGTCAGCTCTCTTCTAATTCAGAAAGATGTTTGAAGGAATTTTGTTTGCTTGGGTCTTGGACATAAATAAAGAATGTGCACTGCTCAGGAACAGATGAAGTGTTGCAAATTGGAACTAAAAATGTAAACATGTTGGGAAGTTAGGAGCGTGTATGTGAGAATGTGTACGTGGATACACTTTTTGTGAAGTGAAAGAGTTTATGTAATAAAAACTTTCAAAATCTAAGGATAAAGACTCTGACTGTAATCAAGTTAACCATCAACAAATGCTTCTTTTCTCCGCATTTCAGTATGTTTTCACATGTAGCCTAGAGAAAAAGAGATCAAGAAGAACTATGAAGACTGGCACTAAAGCAAATCTGTTATGCAAACCTAAAATCAGAAATGCTGTCTATCATCCAGCTAAGTATGAAGTGCATGTGTTATTGGAGAAAGGACATACACTGCACTGGCGGACATTTGTTTGCACCTGACAGATATGAAACCTGGGAGGGATGAGCAAAATGACTGCTGAACATAAGCTTAACTCTTATGGTAGGGTGACAGCCTTGGTGGGTGGTTCCTGTGTGATCAGGAGTCCCACACAATAAAGATGCACACGGAAAAACAGCCCAAGTGTGGCATTCAAAGTTGCATTGCTAGTACCTGAACTGATTGTGTGACATTAACTGTGGCTATAGCTTTTGTGCTCAGCATACCCAACAGGGACTTTTAAAAGCTAAAAAAAAGATTATAACCTCTTTTAAAAAAAGAAAAAGGAAGCCCCCTTGGGGAAAAATGAAGCTCATGGCTCCTGAAGTCAGGTTACTGGGTCAGCAGAGCCCCGTTTTATATTGTCTGGGTAACCCCCTTACTGACAATGTGTCCTTTACTTACCACACTGCCCTGGTGAAGGCAGCTGATGAAAGAATCCAGTGTCAAATACTTGGGCAAGATTGAGCAATTTCAGTCCCTGGGAGAGGTGAGATTAGCAACACACCATTCAGCAGCCAGCTGGGGCCTCATGATGGGTAGCTGTACTGTGCTGCTGGTGGCTGAGGCTCATGGTAATGCCTGGAACTCCTGAGGAGGGTCAAAGCATGTAATGGAGCAAAGGGATGGATGCCCAGGAGAGGCAGGTCCTGGAAAAAACAGCTAGTGCAGCATGTGCTGATATGTATGACAATATAGACACAGTAATTGAAACAGAAAAAACCTCCAGAACAGGAGAAAGACAAGTTTGGTTATGCAACCCACTCCGTTTACACAGCAAAAGGAAAGTTTGTACTCCCACCTGATTTTCTGAGGACTGCCTTACGCAACACTAGCACAGCATGGTCCCCTTGTGAGCACAACACAAATAATTCCTGAAGATAACTGTCCTATTGTTCCTGTCTTCTTTGCCAAAGCTTCCATCGCCACAAAAGCATGGCATCTCTCTTCATCCAAACTGGTCACATTTTGAAATGTTTTCTGGTAACTGTATACTTACAGCAAGAAGTTTAGGGAAATGAACAGAATTTGATTTCCTAGGGAGCTCAAGCACGTGTCTGACTGGCTTTGATTTCCAAGATGCAAGCTCTACATGTACATTTCCTATAGCAGGGCTTCACACCATGGCCTTATGCTCATAAAGATCTGTTGAAGACAATGCAAACCCTGCTTAGCGAACCGCAGATTCTAGCTGCTGGGCAGACCAGTTGCCATTGATTATAATCTCACTGGAGATATACCGGTGTCGTGCTGATTGACACATAGCCTGAATAAAGAAAATCCAGGAGACAACCCTAGAACTGAGTTAGGGCTGTAACTAGACGGGTCTAAAGGCTTCTGGCTGATGAAAGGGCTTAACCTTAGAGGAAAAGCATAAACAGGTACTTTATAACACCTCTTTCTGACATTGGGATCTAAGAAGGTTTCAGTCAGGGTTGCAGCCTTTCTTCAGCTCAAATGCTATTACATTCTCTCTCCCTTTTCATCAAACCCATAGGGTCCCCAATCTTTGAGATGTCTTCCTCTTTCCCCCACCAAAATATGAGTGAAATTAGCCAATAGGTTCTGAAAGTTGAGAAAAACTAAAAGAGACACATGTACAAAGTGATGGTGTTTCCACAGTAAATCAGGCCAACTCAACAACATTTGAAGAGCAAGGATGCCAAGGAGGCTGGAAGAACAATAACAAAGCCTAACATTTACAATAGAAGAGGAGGCTGACATGAAAGCCAAGTCAGAGGCAAAGAGAAGATACAGTAAGAAAAATACTAATAATCACTTCCCACCCATGACATTTTAACTGTATTCAGCTGCTTTTAAATAGTCTTCTCGATATACACTTTTGTGTAGGCACACAAGCTTTTGACACCAGTTCCCTAAACCACACCAAACACATGATAAAGCATTGCAAACCAATTTTCACCTAATTAATTTTTACAGAAATACTGGCTACCACCTATTTCACCCTTTGCTTTTGACCATGTCAGGCATTGTGCTGGGCAAACAAGGCAATGTTGTTCAAGGTTTCTTGGAAAAAATCTCTGTTCTTATTGTTTGGCAGTTTCTTAAAAGCACTGCACTGAGAAAAAGCAAACGATGAAACAACTGAGAAAAAGACACTCCTGGTTTTCTGTTCACCCCCCTCCCTAATTCTGCTCTACTTTAAAAGTAGGTGAACTGGACCCAGAAGATCAAAAGATTACCTCAGCATTCAAAGAGCTGTTGGGAAATGGTATAAAGAACTCAATACTGTAAGGCACCCACTGCGAACAGTTTAGCTCTCACTGGCGAAGGACTCCCCATGCCCCTGAAAAACGGCATAAACAGTGCTACAAGGAATCACACAAGGATTACAGAATCTGTTGGGAGCATGGAGTCAGCTGAACACTAGGGATCACTTGTGTGAGAGCAAAAAGGATAATCACAGTCCTTAGGAGAGTTATCATTTAAAACAGGCCTTATAATTTTTTTCCACTGGCTAATTCTTCACAGCAGGGTAATTCAAGTGTACTCAAGTTCTCACCACTACAAGTCACGTAAAGGGTAAGGTTTATTAAACAGTTGATGGCAATAACCTATAAAAAGAACTGTTCATATAAATGTAAAAAATTACTCCCAGATTCCTTTCTTCTGGCCTGTCCTTTCCAGCACTCAGATGCATGCTCTTTCCAATAAAAGATTTGTCCCAAGCCTAGCATCCATCCACTTTACTACAACTTCTGATTCCACAGACCAAGACAGAAAGTGATAATGAAACACAAAAAAGCACTTCTGGTGTCCAGGAAACAGCATCTCCTCACACAGAGTAGATAGCTTTCAAGTACAAGCTCATATACTAGAATGTGTAAGAGCTTGATAGGCAAAAAGTGTATTACTTAAATCAGAGAATACTATTATTTACCATTTCATTCCTACAGGGAGAGGGTTACCAGTTATGAAGTCTGATACAAAAAAAATCAACTCTCTGCAAAGTGAACATTCAGGATTTTCCTCTTCACCCATTTACCTGAAAATGGGAAATACACTGAATGAGAAAATAATTCACTTGTTTAAGGTTGAGACACTGACTTAACAACTTTTTAGAACAAAATCCAAATAAAACTGTTTCATGCTACATCTGTCCTCACCCAAGGACCTGCATTTTAATTTATAGCCATTTAAACTTATTTTGTCAAAATGTGTGTAAGTATGTGGAGACACATCCTATGCTAAGCTTGTTTCTGTCACTCACTTTCTGCATGGCACAGGGTGTGTTACTGTAATTTTCTGCTTAGTTTCCCTCATAATGAACTAACTCATGGAACTCCCTTAAAACAAGGGAGGAACACAAGGCAGGAATATCCAGAGCTACCTGAATCAATGCAAATGTTTTTGGAAGTACAAACAAAGTTGTAATTTAGCACTGAACATCAGTCTCTGCTCACAGCTGGAGTAGTATCTTGGTGGCAGGAAAAGGGACTGCCGGAGCACTGCGGTGCTTCTCACATCTTCTGTTAAAGTATTCAGTATTGATTTTTAACAGAGACAGAACTGTAAGACTAAGCAAGCCACAGGCCTGAGCTAATAATGTGACAGTTCCTGTTTTGCCTGTAAACTGGCCTGAATGCAGGCATCATCACACGAACTATCAGGAGAGGAACGCTTCGGACACTAGTGCAGGCATTTGACCTGCAGTTGTTTCAGATAACAGGTTGCCAAATTTCCTGAAGAGTAAGAAAATACACATTCTGTTTTGCAGACAAAGCCATTGTAATGCTGTAACCTTCTATCAGCTTTTCAGAGATAAAACTGGATTCCTGGAAAGCTTAAGACCCTGATGAACTTCAGTTTCTAGATACGTAACATTATGGAAAGCAAAACTGACCAGATCACATGCAATTCAAAGTGCTGATCTTAGCGATATCCTCTTTTTCCATGTACAGGGTACAGCTTCTTATGACTTTTATTCACAGAATGTCAAACTATACACTTACTCACTGGTGTAAATAACACACACTGGAAAGAAAAACAAGAGAGAGGAAGAGACTCAGCTTGGAAAAAGAATCAGTTTTCTTTTCAAATGTAGCTGAGCAGGAAAGTTGAGGGGGAACAGATTAATGATTAAGAGTCCTAAACTAGGACTCCAGTATGCCCAAATGTTGTTTTTACCTTTGACAGTTGTTTGAGGTTTCACTTACATAAATACAGACATACATCTAATCTTAAGGCACCTACATGCATTTAAAATGCCTGTAATATCTTTAAGAAACTGACCTCTATACATTCTGCACTCCAGTTCACCTGCAAAACAAGGAAGACGGTGATGGGGTAAAAAAACCCCACTTTGCTTAAACATTGAGTACATAATTTATGAATAGTACATAATCACCATTAATAGATGCATTCAACAGTTATTCCAGCAACAAGCTGGAGCAGTTCTCATGCCTATGAATTGTAGTATTGCCCCAGACTACGATTTTAAAACCACGTAAAATTTGGGTATATGAGATGCATACGACTGACATCGCAATGCATACTGCATCTCTTCAGAAGTTCTTTGCTGTTGGAAGCTTTTTAAAATCCAGTCACTTAAAAATGGACTTACTTCTCCCCTTGAAAGTATTACATATATCTAATTATCATGCAGCCAAGTTGAAATACTCCCTCCATCTTCTATTCCAAAACAGATGGCAAATAATGAGCAAGTTGGAATATTCTCTGCTTATAGTATTTAGCTTGTGGTTAAGGACTTTCCAACTTTCCGGGTTAGCACCATCTCACTAGAAAACTGCTGTAGATCAAGGAGGACTAGCACAGCTGACATAATTCAGTCCCAAACCAACCTTCGCATATTAAATTGCTTCTTGTGTCAGCATGTGTCCAAAGCTGAAACATCTTGGATTGAATTTGGCTACAACCCAAAAGTACAGGGATGTGTTTAGCAGATGAGACTGGCAGGAACACAGGAGCTTAATGTGGTCAGAGGTTCTGAAGGTGGTGGAAGCACTATGGCTGCTGATGCACTGAAGGTAAAAAGGGAAGATTTCATCTTTTTTTCCCTGGTTCCTCACTGTTTAGACACTTGGATTTTTACAGTGCAGTGTGCCACTCAGTTGGGAGAGGAGACAAAGTGGCAATATATTTCTGAACACTTCTGCAAGCCTGACAAGATTGCACTATTCCAAAGTAAACAGCTACCCCCAAAAAACCCCACAAGTCTTAAGCAATTAAATTCACCATGCCTACTAATGAAATTGTTTTTCTGTGACATATGTAACTACCAATCAAACACCCCTCATTTTAACAAGCCACAATAGGCTAGAGCCTTTCTTTTTAATTCCACATAAAAATGTATGTATAGTGGTGTAAAAGAGAATTGATATTAGTTTTTTCAGACTCAAATTACACAAAAAGCTTCTTCAAAATGATAAACAATGCAAGTCATACCTCCTTAAATGTGTTTTAGTAACCTTGTTTATTTCTTTAAAAAAAATAAAATTAACTACTATGTCTCAAGTCAACTCTTTAAATCATATTACTTCCTTACATAGGTTGATATCAGTTAAAGAGTATCGAATATATAGTCCTCATTCATTTCAGTCTTCCTTAAGATTTCTTGTTAGAATTGCGGCTATGGGATGTTCAGTTCTCCTCTAGTCAGAGTGCTAACAAGGCTTAGGTTAAACTCCAAACCCCCATTTTCAAAACTCTCCCCTCCAGCTAGCAGACTGGTGCAACTTCAACTGGTTTTGGAGAAACATTAACTGTAGAGAAGCATTTTCATTATCTTGTTTAAAACAACATATGGAAATAAAATAGAACCACAACATTGGTTTGCAAAGCACAGCTTTAATTATAGAGATTACTTCAATGACTTTTTAAATCCAGATTTTTGAAAAGTCACCAGTATTTTAATATATGCTTTCTGAAATAACATTATAACATATACTTTTAAAATACTTATTGCTAATATGCTAATATTTGTCAGGTTTTACCAAGTGTTAACTATTGAGTATTTTTGTTTAAGAGTTCAATAATAATTAACTCATCATTGAGATGCCATCTCTAGACATTCTCTAGTGCATATATTCTTTCGTAGGGATTCAGGCATTACTCTGGTAATGAAGACCTGAAATATGTCTGCTAGGCTCAAATGGGAGTCACACTTAAGTTACAGAAAAAAAAGCAGCAAACCTAATTAAGGGGCATAAATAACAAAAAAGATAATGACTTGGTCATAGAAACTAATTAGTTTATATACATAGAGCTTCAGTTTTGGTCTTTTCTTGGTCTCAGGAAGAATCTGAAATACCAAGAAGTGAATGACTGCCTGGCCCACAGCGTTCTGGTATAATCACAATGATCTGGGGAATACAAATAGATTGTGAAGAATTTCACGTGGAACAAATTATATTAAAGATGATTCTTTAATGAAATGTTATTTTTGACTCATGGAGTACATTAAGTAATTTGGAGGGAAGTCTTCAGGGCCAGTCAGGGTCCAAGTGGATTTCTTTATACTGTTCCCCAATGCATAACTCAAGAGGCAGCAAGGTAGTTTTATCATTATACAAACTGAATTTTGGCTTATTTGCTCAAATTATCAGCAAAGGCACCAGCTTGGAAGTCATTTCTTATCCTATGCAAACTGTTCAGCCACAGCTCCTTTTGAATAAGCTCAACAGCAGTCAGAAAGTGGTTTATACTCACCCACATGACTGAACAAGTAGAGAGACTCTGGTATTCCACCAATAATCTCTCAGTCACTTGCTTCTTTCACAGTGTCATTTTCAAACCATCTTGCAATGTTTGTAGCTTTCTATACCACTGTAACCTGAATCTGATAAATCAACTCTTCTATAGAGCGGGAGTTCCTTTAACAATTTTGTACAGGCTCTAATGTGACATCAAATAGCAGTATATACTTTGAAAATAGATTCAGAATGATTAATATATTTTTCACTTGTATTTTAGTTTCTCTCAAAACAGAACATCACTGATTTGCAATCACCACAAGATAGCTGATTTTTATATAATAGTTGAGGTACTCCAGAATATAATATATTAGAAAAAAATAGAGTTCATCAATGAAATAATGTCATTTTGAAAAGTTACTTTACCTCTAAGTTATGGGACAGAAAGAAGACAATTTAGGTTAAATGTGTTACATAGAAAATCCAATAATGACCAGAATGCAGTCTTAGATACCTGGAGGTTTAGAGGCATGGAATTTGTAGCGTAATTTCAGAAGAATCAGAAAGGAAGCTGAAATGATGCTGCATAAAAATTGCAAGGATCTCACAATTAATTCTCATGGTGGAAATCTTCGGTTTGAAACATGCTGCCTGTTCAAGCTTTCTGGGAGAGAACACGGAAGATCTTAGTTTTCTCCAAAATGCTGTCAGATAAATCTCGTCACTCACGTGACCCACACAAAACCATGATCTGCTAAAGCTCCACACTAGCACTTAACAGAGGTTTTCAAAGGCCAAAATCAGTCTCTTTAGTCACTAAATGAAGATTCACTATCAGAACTGTCTTCTGTTTTCCCATCATCTCCCCAGGCAGGCACAGGGGCATCTGGGGTCCTGCAGACAACAAAAATGTTCCATGTTGTAAATCCTACAATCGCATGAACTTTGTTTCCACAAAATTCAACACATTAACTGTTTACGGTTTACAAAAAACACATCTTACTGATATTGCTTCACTTACAATTGAGAGATAAACACTAGAAACTCTACCTCACTGGACATCAAAATGCTGTAGACATCAGTTTGAATGTACACCTTTGAGGTTATTGGAAATAACTTCAAATGACAGATCATTAAGAAGTGGCAAACAGTTGTACAAAGAGTTGAAAGCAGGCAATACTGATTGCTTCATTTTTTTCAATCTTCAGAGATTCTAGGGCTGAAAGGAACATGCTGTACACCATTAAGCAGTGTAAATAGTACATGAAAAAAAATAAGACAGGAAATGAACAATATTGTATCCAACTAAAACTGCAGGGATAATTTAGAGGAGCAAAAAAGAATTACTCAGAGTGGAATTTGGCTAGAACATTGGGTTAACTTTGACATGCAAGAACAGCCATGGGATTTTTATTGACTACAAATGATCAGACCTCTTGTACTTAGTCTTGAAGAGAATATTTATGATGGATCTTAACATCGTGTCAAAACATTTGCTCAGGGAATCTACTGGAATAAAGGGGAGAGAAGCAAGCCATCTAAAGTCTAACTAGCACTACTGACTGAAGATGTTGGTTCTCTCTGGAGTCTCCCTCCTAAAGATGTAACGAGTTTGACCATACAAGCAGGACTGAGCCTGGTAAATTCTGAAACCAAGGCAGAAAATACACATGCAATTATAGTTGGGAAAGGGGAAGAAGGATCTTCACAGAAACTAGCTTCCTGTATGGTAGTTAACTGCTCTCTTTGATAAAATATTACATTTTTAACTAAGCCAATAATCGCATTATTTGTCCCGTTGTTATTTATCTTGGGGCTACCCTGTGTGGCATGCCACAGAATTTCTTTTCTAGCTTTAGTTCTGTTTATTCTCATTTCTCTGTTAGAAATTCCTAAGGTACCTTTAAAGTGCTTCTAAACATTTTGGGTGCAAAAATGAGAAGTGCATTAGAGAACTGTAAGAGAGCCTTCTCCCCGCCTCCCCCTCTTTTGCACACCTCCAAAATAAATTAAGCAAGCATTTGCTTTCTCATGTAAATACCACTTCACAATATTATTCCTTGTTGCTGTGGTAATGACAAAACAGAAAAGCTGTGCAAAGACATGTGATCTGCAAAGACCAGTGCAGAAACTCTTCTCTAGTAAGGAGAGGAAGACAGCAATTAATTCCTTTAGTAAGCAAGGGAAGCACAAATTCTCCTGGAACTGTAGACAGGCAAGTGAGGAAGAATAAGAAACAAAAGTTAAAAATAGATAAATTGGGAGCTTGATAGAATAGGCAGTTTTCAAACTCTGTAAGAACTTAAGAAAGGAGTGATAAACACAAGTAGAAGCAAAACAGCCAAAGGAAGAGTGCTTAAGCAACTCTGTTGTTAGACTTAGGATCTGTGCAGCCACAAAAAACCCACGATCACTGGCAAGTGGCTGCGAGACTGCAGGAAGTGTCTCAGCATACAGCAGTATGTACATTTTCCTGATTTTCACTTGGACTGAGTGAGCAGGCCTAAGGAACCTGAAGACCTAAGAAATGTGGTGTGAATGGCAAGATACACATTAGAAAAAAAAAGAAGCTTATGATATTAAGACAAGAAAGCAAGAAAATTAAAAGAAAGGTCACACCTGTCTCCTTAAAGTACTATGCACTATGCACCTTGTCAAATAATTAGCTTTCTTTAACCAGGTAGATTTTTTTATACAGTTTTCAAACCAGTAACATTTTAAAGAAAATCTGCCTAAGCATTACTGTTGCACAGAATCTTTGAAGACAGACTTTGAGACCAGACCCCAAACATATTCTATGAGCCCCAGTGTACAGCAATAACATTTCTGTCTTAACCCAAATCAGTCAATCCAAAAGCGGGTACTTTTTTAAAGTTTTTGAAATTTTGATCTATTATCTTATTTTTACCTACTATGAAAATCCACCCAAATATGAGGAGCAGCATTTACAGAAAGGCATGGACCAGAAAGTCTGAATAAAAATTACAACACATTGAACACACATGTAAGTAAAACCATGTTTGATAACCCTGTCTCAGACTTGCACAGGTTTTGACTTGTGTTCTTTTTCTTAATTCTCATTCGATCAGTACAAATATCAAATGAGGAATAACTACTTTAGGTCTACTTAGACACCAGGATGTAGCTAGGAGATAAAGTGGCTCAACGTATGACAATACTTCAGTTTTCCTATATTTGTCTTTACTTCATTAAACAAGTTGCTATTTTCAAAATATGCCTTTCCAAAGTGCAAAAAGACTTGACTAGAAAAGAGAAGCGGACTTTCTAATACTTTGACAGTTTCTGTAGTTCAGTGGCTCTAATGTAAGAGTGGAAGTTAGTATTTTCACCAGTTTAACAAATTCTGTGAAATAGTACAGTAAAACTAAATCACATGTCAAATGTAAAATAAGCATAAAATACATGCTTATTGCCAGACAAGTAGCTTTGAAAACAAGTATCTATTCTTAGTAGTCTTCACATCAGGTTAGCTCAATCAAAAGTCACAGTTTTGAACTGTTGACTTCAATTTACAGCGTCAACGTTGAAGTCAAGTTGTACACTTTGTCTACTGAGTGAATCTGGAAACAACTGTGCTGTCACTCACACATCCAGAAAAATAAAATTAGAGTTTGTTCTTATTCCTCTACAATGATGACATTTTGCGTTGATGACATTGAAATGTTGAAAGAAAATATCTGGGCAAAACGTCATGCTTTAAACAGTACAGTGAAAATGGCTACTGACACATTATTCGATTTCCCAGCACTAAATGCATCTTGTCAAATGTTACCTTGTCACTGCTATAGCCTTTTCCTTGAACTGGATCACCTCTGCTTGCTTGGAAGGAGTCCTTCCATTTCCTCTCAAGTCTGAATGGTAAAGTCCTACAACTTTCTGTTTGGGAGGGTGCAGTACCTACCCGTTTATATTCCAGTCTCTGTATTTCCTGGGCCTTCCCTTGGACTAGACAATACTGAAAAGACAACTCACACTTGAGATTGCAGCCCTCCTCCTTTGGTACTGATGGCCCTCTTCAGACCTATAAAATGCTAAAAATGCTTTCCATGAAGACTTCAAAACCTGTTAATTATGACAATTTAGATTCACAATACTGTAGACAAGCTTTCCTAAGTACAATTTTTTTTTTAAACACATGGTTGCATTCCATCCCTACTAAAAGTTACAAATTACTTACTCAAGAAGATCTGGATTTAGCCCTTCAGAAATCATTTTGTTTCTTATTGCCATTACAGGAACACCCTATGTAGGAGAAGGAAGAATAATATGAATCTACTGGACACAAACATGTGAATTAAATTCGAGGTGCTTTCAGGCTATACTTTCATAAAAAATTAAGCATGTCACTTGTTGAACAAGAGCATGGAATTATAATCTCAGTTGCCATCAATACGAACCTAGAAGCCAGAAATATCTAAGATCAAAGGCCTTTCTAATCCTTCTTATATTTATGGCAAAGCATCTAGAGAAAGTTGCAGGGAGAGAATAAGGAACGGACAAATATATTTGCAATTCACACTGAGAAAACCAGGAAGCTGAAGCCATGTGTATAGACAAGAATGTGAAGAAAGCACAAAGTAGCACAAAGACAGCAGAGAATAGTTGTGCTAGAAAGATGGAGACTGGGACATGTTGAAGGTATAGACAAAGAGGAAGAAAAACTAGGAGAGTGCATCTGCTACAGCTCCAGAAGGATACCTTAAGGCAGTGCTAAAAATTAGAGAAGTCTTTAAAAAGCATGCAGAAAAAGGCAAAGAGGACATGAGAACAGAAGCACAATTTAAAAGTGATTCCTCTGAATACAGGTGCTTGTACAGTCAAGGCTTGAATCTTTTATGACTTGTGGACAGATTTTAGCCAACTATGTATGTGTTAAAAAGAATTCCTTCCTTTCACTCCAAGTCCTTCCACAGTTTCTGCACTTTATTCAGCAACACCTAAACCTCTCCTCATCTTGGATCACATATCCAAGAACACTTTGACCCATGTCGTCTTACAAGATATATTCCAACAAACTGCTCCTATGTTTCCACCAGAGCTGCTCAAAGACAACTTGTTCCTTTGCCATCCCCTATTGCAAACCATCAGAAACACCTGGACCACTGCACGCCAAGACAGGAGTAAAAAAACAAAAGAGGATACAATTTCTGATTTCCAAGGGACAAAGCTACTGGTGGCCTAGGAAAGTCAGGAGAGTAGTGTAGGATTCTTCTGGCACAGGATAAATGTCTTTTGTCTGAAGTAAGTAAAATAGTGATAAAATTAAAGGCAGCCACGACTAATGTTCCAGAGAATCATGTGGTACTACTGACAGTTGCAGTAGCTAACCTGGCAAAGTGAGAGCTAAGCTAGCTGTCTTACTGTGTTTTCTTTGTGCGGTTTCACAGTAAGAATCACAATCAAGACTTTTTCTTGAAGATTCCAGAATAGCACACAGATAGGTACATAGCTTTAGCAATCTAGTAGGCATATTGCAAAAATGTGACTCAAATAATTGAGAGGTATCAGTTTGTAATAAAGAATTTCTCAGTAATACACAACTAATATACATTACAAAGGGGAAAGCATTTGAGTATTCCATGACAGTTTAAAATACTCACTCATTCTAGTATAGATTTGGACACCAGAGACTGTTTGTCTATACACTGTCTCGTACCACCTAATGTTTTTACCCCTTACCTGACTGCTCTTAGGGTTCCTTTCCCCAGCTCAGAAGTCACTGATGAGGTGTTTATGCATCAATTCAAACCATGTGAAAACCAGATTGAGCCAGATCAGGCAAAGCAGAATCTGTATTTGCTCTTAATGAAAGAGAGCTTGGTATACAAACTTCCAAGAATGGATTGGAAACTGTTGCTTTTACTTGTACACTTGGAGAAGTGTTTTGTTCCAAAATTGTATCCATCAAAATATGTAAGAAAAAAAACCTCTTGGCACCCTCATATACCATAGATTTACAAAATGAATGCTAATTTTAGTCAAAATACCCTTTAACAGTGCAATTTTTTCCTGAAGGAAAAGAAGTAAAATTGTACCTGTATCTGTTTATAGTACAGTTAGGGCATTACAATTACTTTATGTGTCATACTTTCATAAATTTGAATCTAGAAAATCAGAGCCTAATACTGCTGTGACCCTAATTCTTACTAGCAGTAGGTACACTGAGTAAACAGGTCCATAGACATGGCACAGATGTACCTTTCTAACATAGCAGCCAATACTAAATTTCCATCACATTTGTCTCTGCCCACTTAAGATTTGAAATAATCCAAATCAGTACACATTCAACACAGCGTACCCCAGCCCTACTCCCAGCCTGCTCCTGCACCTCAGGAAGTGTGTGGGTCCTGGAGAAGCCACAGTACCAGTAGCAATCTTGTTGCAAAATAGGTTTTGGTTCATCTTAGTGTAGAAGGAGGTCACGTATCCCTGGTGGCAACTCCTGAAAATCAGTGCACTCAACATGTTTAGTGTTTATTTCAGTCATTTAAAGCAAGAATCAATCTATATCAGGCCAGTCAGTATCTTCGAGTCTATGCAGTCATGTTTGGTGTTTAGAATCAAGTAAGAGTATTGGTACTTTAAACATGAAGCTTATCTGAAATCAGACTGTTCCTTTCAACACTGTCATTAGAAGTGAACATTTCTTGTAGCAAATATGATACTGCATTTTAGAGTTTGCTTGAACATTATTGTTGGATATTTTAAAAAATACGAATCTGGTATGCTTAACTGCATGCCATTGAAATGGGTCTGTTACTATTTCATAGAACAGCTATTTTAATGAAAAGGTCTCTTCACAGTGCTAATTTTTAAATATGACGAATAAAGCGATAAATAAATGATCAGTTAAAACAAATCTTCAGCTAGAAACTTAATTTTTGGCAAATAAATGACACTGAAATACTTGACTGGACATGAAGACAAGTTTGGCAAATACGAAAACACACATTAATTTGTAGTATGTTAGTTTGACTTTCCTACCACACTGTTTACAACTGGCAGAGAAGTCACCAGGAACTGCCAGTACAAAGGATAAATGTGGAAAGTGAGATCTCACTCCTTTAACAGACACAAAAAAAAAGTCAAAGTAATTAGACCATTCAGCACTTTCACATCCACTTTGAAGTCTGGCATTCAATCAATACACTAACACAGTGTTCTGCTCTCTGCTACTACCCCACTGCTAGGTTTTCCAAATGGTTTGTAACAAGCTATCCATGAAGTGCCAATTTGTGATTCAAATGAAAAATAAAGTCTGGAACATCATCCAAAGTACCGAGCACACCAATTGTAATAATTGCTCTGAAGAGGGAGGAAAACCATGCAGTTAGTTTTAACATAAGCAACATTTTACTAATGCTATGACATAATCATATTTTCCAGAATTATAACATATTTCAGAGGAAAATTTTCACTGACAGCTTGAAAATAATGACAGATTTTAAAAATTTGTTTCCAGCCTCATTTTAAATTTTGTGGACATGAAAAAAGCTCTTAAAAAACACCACCAAGAGTCTCCCATTCACCTTTTTACCCCTCCATTAGTTTTCACTCATGTAAATATTGGGATTACATTCATTTATTTCCTATTTATCTTTAGAAGAGTCCACAGATAAAGAGGCAAACGAAACCTGCATCATGAATAATAGAAAACTGAAGTGGAACCAAGTAGTGAAGCCACTCTTGGTATCTCTATTTTGAACCCTACAGAAATACCAAATACTCCTGCTTCGGACTATGCAAAGCTGCATTTGGTAGACTACAGCAAAACCAAACTGCAATCATGTCTGTGTGTAGGGAATAACACCAATTCTTCCGTGACTCCAGCTAGTATCACTCTGCATTTACATGTCTTCACACTTTCAGTTCACAAGAATATTGGCAGAATTTTGTAGAAATTTTGTTTCACTTTTTCAGTTTGACTAGAGAAAAGCCAAGAAATTTAGAATTAAGGATGGTGTCAGCCCTGATTTTTAATTTCTTGTATTCCATTGATTTACATTGGGATCTTTCATATTAAAGACACTTCTGTGCTTCATAAATACAAAAAACTTCTCAAGTTTGTAATGTAACTGTTTTGTCACATTTAGGTTAACACATTTAGGTTAACTAATTTTGTAGAAAGATCTTGCCTGAACCTGTCTGAGGGAATATATTACATCAACTCATTTACTAGCGAAGATGTGCTAGAAATATTGTGACATTACCCTAGCTTAAAGATTACTAATGCAATCCATGTCTTCAGATATTTAATGTTCACTTACAGTTGTGTGTGACGTTCCACTTAAAAATAATGGAGTAGCCAAAGAATGGTAAGAGAACGGACTTACCACTTGTACCATTTTGAGATATCTGGCATATCTTGGATCTTTGGCCACAGTTGTGACATTTTCTGTTACTACCTCCGTTTTCTGTAACCCTTCTTCATGTATATTGTTCTGCTGTGTACAAAGAAGATAATACTTTAATTGTTAGGAAGGCAAACCAGAAGCATGGGCAGATTTCAACCCATAAAATTTGTAATCTAACCATGAAATGCAACTCTTCCTACATTAAGATTATTCTGGTCTACATTTACAGTATTAGAGAACTCCAAGATTTATGAATACACAAAACCCAGATCTTCCACTACTGACTGTTACAAGTGTGACTTTCTACTTTTAGTTACAAATTTAAGTTATTGCACAATATGTGGGGGAAAAAGAAAAGCCTATAAAAGCCCTGTTAAGTTTGTTGTATTTATTGAATAAAACTGAACTAAATTTAAATGCTCACTTTATAGAAAAAAATATTTTCAGGATTATATTTATGTATCTCCCCTAGTGGTCCAATGCCTTTTTTCCTCAAAATATCTCTGTGATTCCCTGACAAATGTTTCGTACAGATCAGATAGCTTTTAAACTATACTTTTTAGTATAAACCATTAACCTAAAGGAAAGCATAATGAAATCAACGAATACTTGAGAGAAATTAATTGAAAAAAAAGAAAAATTATGAGAAGCTATAGTGCTATTTAAAGAACATCAGAAAGCTGTGTATTTGCTATTAAATTAACCATTTGAAAGTAGCTTTGCAAACCTCCCTTCAGAAATATCTGTCCCTGCTGTAGTATCAGAGAGAAGGAACATTTGAAAAAAAACTCAAAATAACAGGGAGTCCCTCTTTAACATGACTGAAATACGCAAATCGAACTGTCTATTCTGTCTCCCACATTGCTGGCTGCAAGTTACAGTTACAATCTTGAACAGGCAGGGAAAGGCAGCAGAGTACTCCCAGCTATTGCTGCTCCACAGCAACTTCCACCACATAAAAGAACGAGCAGAGACTGGAATTGGAGATTCCAAGAAAAGAAACCGTAATAGGAAACTGCGGAAAGAACTCCATCTACAAATGAGCCAGAACGACTCACTTAGTGAAGTGGTGACCACAGGATTTAAGCCTGGGTTAAAAAACAAACCAAACACACACAAAAAAGACTCAACAACAAAAAACCTAATTGTAGGGATAGTATTTTAATGTCGACCACTTACAATGAGCTGGCATTTTCTGTACCTAGATAATATATAGAACACATTCACTATAATAACCTCTTTAAAATACTGTATCCTAGAAGCTCCAATTTGAGCCTAAAACTCACATTCTAAAGGAAGGAGAAAAAAGTTGGAATTGTGTGATTCAAACTGTTATTTTCATTCATGACCTTCTCAGTTCCCTGATACAATTTACATTCCTATTTTATTGTGATTGAAGAAGAGGAAGGAGGCATTTACCATTAGATTTGAGTTAGTTCTAATTATTTAAGCCACACATTCAAGAAAGGGTATACCGTTTGTTGTTTTAAGTCACTTGTCAAAACAGTTTCACTAGTGAAAAACAAGGAGTTTTAGATCTTTACAGTTGATTGCTCTCTTCCAATAGACTTGCTTCTACCATGTATTTCAAATGAGACTAGAAACTTGACACAGAGAGGTATATTCCTTCATGTATTAGTTATGCTTCATTACTTACTCCAGACTGAGGTGATACAGCTGTCTGTTGATCTGTAGTAGCTTGTGCCACAGGACCATTTGTAACACTATTCGTATTTGCACCGGACACATGAAATGTGACATCTTCTAGGCCAGGAATAGAGGATAACTGAATGTACAAAACATCACCAAACAAGCAATGAGCATATCATAAGTCTACATGCAAAATAAAATCTGCAGTATGTTCTTACCACATATTTCCCAGATAGATTTCACATTAGTAAAACTGTAACTTCTTATCACTAGTTTTGGTGTTTTGATTGGCAAGAAAGAAGATTTTTCTATTCAGGTGGCTTCTACAACCAAGCCCCCAAAACACTCCATCAGAGCTTTCACTGTGAACACAGGGTTGTGGTGCAGGTAAGGCTTCAACACCTTCACAGCAATTTGCTACTGCACTTATCTACACAGAATCCACACCATCCTCTCTGCTACATCCTCTACAATGTACGAAATCATGACAAGAACAACTCTGTTACTAACAGACAGGTGACTGGTTACAGATTTTGCAATTTTTTACATTCTTCACACTTTCTAAAGGAAAAGCTGAATGTGGATATTAAATATGTCACATATTTAGTTGAAGGAAATTCTATTTAACATGATTATGAAGAATTCTGCAAAAATTATCAATACTGATAATTCCTAAATATTTTGAAATAAATGAGTCAGTAAGCACTCTTTGTACAGTATTTTTTTTTTCACAAAGATCTTAATGAATGGTTTCAAAATGTCCTATCCCTGCTCCCAGAAAAAACAACCAAAATTGTTTCCATCATTCTTGAAAGAAGGATTGGTTAAAACTGTACAGTGGGTGGTTTCTTGGGTTTGGTGGGGTTTTTTGTTGTTTTTTTTTTTCTTTTAGCAAATTAAATGATAATACATGACTAGATCAGACTCTTTTGTCATTTTAGGTAAAGACGACACATCGGACACATTTGTTTTAGCTTAGGTCCAATTCAGGTCACATTTAAATTTCAAAAGGTTTACAAGGCATCTGTGTAGTTACTTGTACCAGTTGAAATCCTTACAGTCCAGTAACCCTTAGAAAGATCCTTTTGCTTTACAAAAGGGGCAAAAATTTCTTACTAGAGTTTGCATGGCAAATGCAATTTTGTACTGCAACTCTGCAATGCAAGTTGTGTATTTTAATAGCGGAAAACTTCCATTTTCTTAAAATCAAACATTGCAATAAAATCAACACAAGTAAGCTGCCATGTCGTTCAGTTGCCCTTTCAAGATCCAAGGCTCCTTTCCTGTTCAACATGTTTAACAGAGTAAAACATTTCCACTATGCACTGTTGGTTCCTTCCTTCCATATCAACTACACATTCAAACGTTACAGCTACATGTTCCAGACATGGAACCACACATTCCATATCAACTACACGTTCAAACGTTTGCAAGGCGTGCAAAGAGAGAATTTTCCATGTGAGCATTTTGTATTAGCTCCTTCAAATCATTACGAAAACTTACTTGCTCAATTCAGACTATGGAAAGGAATCTAGTTCTTGTAATCTAGAAGGCTGCCACTGTTAGGAGACAAAGCCTGTACACATACAAACCTTTGCATCCAAAATATTGAGTGTTGTTTCAATTTGCTGGATACGGAGAGAGAGTGCTGACAATTTCTGGAAAAGAAAACAATTAGGACATGAACACACTCCCCTAGGCCACTTGTACATATAAAACAGTTCACATCCAGCTAAACAAAATCACTTTTCTCTTGAACCTGCAAAAGGCAGAGTATAAACGAGATTATAACATGAAATAAACGAAGCAATGACATCCCTTTGTAGTACAGTAACTATAGTGGTTCAAATTTTAAATAATTGTACTAGGCAGTTTGTTTTCCCAATTAATGACTGACAGAAATGAAGACAGACTATGTACAAAAGAAAGCCAAAGCAACCAGGGTATTACTTTGGACAACTGGAGAATAATGGTAGACATACTGTACTCTTGCAGTTACCAAACACCTTTCTGCAAAGCTTTTTCCAAATATGGAAGATGAAAAGATGTGACACCTGTGTATGTAACAGAGCAAATATAAAGTAGAAAAATCTGATAAAGGATACAGCAGGTGATTCAAAGGCCTATATAGTCAAAATGCAGTGAACCAGAATTAACCAGAAGTGTTACATGCTCCAGGTGCACCTCAATTGGATTTTGACACTTTTTTTTTTTAATACAACTGAAGTTTTTCTATATTTCTCTATAGGAACTGTCACTCTTTTAACTAATCACTACCATACTCCACCAGACCTGTCCAAGTGAAGTTGGCTAGCACACTGGCTGGCAGATATGTACCACTCTGACAGCCTTCTGGCACCTTGGCAAGATTCTGCCTGGCTCTGAAGTAGAACTTCAACACTCTAAGAAAATGGCAGTTCTGGCAATATGCTAGAAAAAGTAAAGAGAGACTGACAGGAGTTAGTCTTTTTGGATAGTGCACTGACTTGTTTACAGATGGTTCTTTGTTCACGAAGAGGAGCACATTCTTATTGAAAGGAACTATGTGCTCTACATGTAGCTGGGGCAAGGAAAGACGTATGAAAGACAGTTACATGACTTTATGACTCAGTCTGACTAGATAAGAGCCAAGAAATTTAGAGTTAAAGATGGTGTCAGCCCTAATTTTGAATTTCTTGGCTTCTCTTGATTTACATTGGGATCTTTCACATTACAAACAGTTCTGTACTTCATAAACAGAGAAAACTTTTCACTGAGTTTATAACACAACTATTTAGTCTCTTGGGTAACAACATGTTTAGGTTAAGTAATAACTGTTTTATTAAGTAAGACTTCACAGCGCTGCTGCGTGCTCAATATGGCTTTAAATATATGTGTTCTGATTTCCACAGTGCCCATGTAAGAGGTCACATTGAGATCATGCGACAACTGAGTTTTGGACAACTGACAGCAGCATCACCAGGCAGTTACACTGTCCCACATATCAAGTTACAGTAAGTTTAAAAATCTAGGAAAAAAATACTTTTTTTCCTCTGAAGCTCCATAGGTTGATGTGGCAGCCAAATTTTATACTTGTCACAGGTCTGCCTCTAAACTTTACTAACAAATAAGAGAATTTCTCAGATTACATGACTTAGTCAAATTGGATTTAAATGCTGCCCTTGCCCTGCTGGCTATAATAGTCTTTGTTAAATGTTTACTCACTAACAGTTAACTAACAGTTACAAAAAAACCCCACTAATGACAAAAAGGTTAAGCTCAAAACCACATTAGAAAATACCCTTTCTACAAGGGAGGAAGCGCTCTTGTCCTGTTCAGTGGACAATTCTAGTTCTGTCAGTCTGGTATATTTCCATTGGCTCTAAAGTAACCACAAAAACTTATTAACACTAAATATTTTTATTTTTCTCTTTTTTTTTTACAAGACACTAACATTAACTGTTTCATGTTCCATACTAACCACTTGTCAGAACTGTCTTTTCTCCCCCACATTGAAATTATTTAGAATCATAGAATGTGCTGAGTTGGAAGAGACCTCCGAGGATCATCGAGTTCAACTCCTGTCCCTGTGCAGGACACCCCAGGAGTCACACCATGTGCCTGAGAGCATCGTCCAAACGCTTCTTGAACTCAGTCAGGCTTGGTGCTGTGACCACTGCCTTGGGGAGCCTGCTCCAGTGCTCAACTGGGTGAAAAAACTTTTCCTGATATCTAACCTAAACCTCCCCTGATTCAGCTTCCAGCTGTTACCCCGAGTCCTGTCACTGATCACAGGAGTGAAGAGATCAGTACCCATCCCTTCTCCTCCCCTTGTGAGGAAGCCATAAGTCGCAATGAGGTTGCTCCTCAGCCTCCTCTTCTCCACAAGCTGAACAATCCAAGTGACCTCAGCTGCTCCTTATTTACATTCAGAGCTTAGTGTATCACCCTTTTAAATTAAAGGTGGTAAAATCTGAAAGCAAACTGTGATACAATATTCTAGGACATAGATGAGAGCGATACTGTCAAAATGGATCTAGCACCACAGGAAAATAATAAACATACCTCTTCACAAACAGTAGAAAAGCGGTTAAGAAACTGCACTGTGTGAACCACAAACTGGTTTAGAAATGCTACAGTTCTTTTCTGCTGAATAGCAGGAACCTGCATTAAATAAGAAAATTAGATTATACATAGATGTCAGTTCTCACATTTGGATTCAAAGACCTCTTAAAAAATATAAATGTTTTAAAAGAAATTATTTTCAAAATCTGCCTTGTGTGCTTACTATAAATGCATATATATACATATAAACAACTTTTAAATATATACATGTATACAAATCCTTTTTCACTAAAAATCTACTACCATGACAGCTGACAGGTTGCAGGATACACGGAAGAGGCAACAAGAGCAACACAAATGAAGGACTGTTATCTTACTTAAGAAAACATTTTTAGATGAAATTATGAATGTTCCTGAAAATCAGTGTTCAAGTTTTTAAAAACCAAAGAAATTAGAATCTTTCCTTCTGAAGCTTAAGAAGTAAAAGCAAACTTGATCATCCATACAAATACTCAGCTACAACCAACACCCTTATCAAAGATGGAGTAGTGAAATTGCTGTCTCAGTCTTCAGTGACTACCTATACTTTTTCTTATTTGCAAGCCCAGACTAACCTAAAATTACACTTTAATGTTGCTCCTCACACAACATTCTACCTGTTAGTCTGAAAAGTGTGTATTTGTCAGAAAGAATTCTGGTGCTCATAACGTAACCGTCAGTTGGATTTTTATTTAAGCTGTTACCCAAGACTGGAATCAGGAACGTTCACACAAATGTTTATGTTTGAAATCACAGTGCCTCAGGGTTAATTACCCTGGGCAATTGTTTAAGTCTTAAACTTCACATGGGAAGTTACTCCATGGAATCACAATGGTTAAAGTGAAGGATTTACAGGGAAAAATATTTGTAGCCATGCTTCAGCTGCACTGAACCAGGAGTTTATGAATACAGCAACTCTGCTCTTCACCTCTTCTTTGGTCTTCAATTTGCCAGCACAGCTATTGATTGCACTTTGGCAACCTTAAGACATCCCCATTTCTTTGATACTTTTGTTGCTACTATCTCAAGACCCGCAGGGCCTGCTGAGGTCCAGTTCTGTAGTCCCAGCACTGCCAAACAGCCCTGGGACCTTACCGGGTACCACTGAGGATGGACGGGCCACTGGGGCAACTGGACCTGCCCCAGCTTCATACTCTGTATGTGAGGAATGCAGCTAAAGAAAACATTCTGTATCATTTTAAGAGACATGAATAAGCGGCTTTGCACGGGATTTGCCTCCCAGTTCCAAGACCAGAATGGCTTAGCCCTTAAATACAGGGCGTTTCACAAGATGGACCCAATTCCAACCGCAGACCCACTGCAAACGGGCCCCCCTTTGAAACGCCCTTTGTGACAAACGCTGCCGCACACCGTGTGGCAGGACGCCTCTGGAAGCCGCTGTCCGGCGCTCCTGGGGCCACAGCCCCAGTCAGGACCCGAGGCCTTGCCGGCTGCGGCCCCGCGGCGGGACCCGGGCCGCCAGAGCACGGCAGCGGGCGCGGACGACC
>VZRW01000868.1:142925-174095 GCA_013398125.1 Aegotheles bennettii | reverse complement strand
CGGCGGCTGCCCGGGCCGGGCCGGGCTCGGGCACTGCGCAAGCGCAGCCCCCTCACAGCGCGGTGCCGCGGGGCCGGGGCCCGGCTCTGACCCTGCCCCTGAAGCGTAATTGCGCCGCTTCCCCCAGACTTGTCCGGCTCGCTCCGTACATCGTCCCTGCCGCAGAGCGGCCCGGCCAGGCCCGGCCGGGGCGGGGGGAGGGCGCCGCGGTCGTAGTCCGGCTCCAGCCCACGGGGATGCACCGCGGTGCGGCCGCCAGCGCAGCCCCGGGCAAGGCCCCGGGTGAGGCAGCCCGTGAAGATGCAGCTCTTGCCCGGCGGTCAGGCAGCGAAGCAATTGCGAGAAAAGCCAGTGGTGAAACGTTGTGTGCTCCGCTGTGTGTTTGGGCGGTGAGGAGCCGCACCTTGGCTATGGAGAATAAACATAACAAGCACTGAATGACCCTGGGATCTTCTGGAAACAGGAAGGATGTGATTCTTGTGTAGAAGTAAAGCGAGGGGTATGGTAAACGTCCTGTGGCTTGTCTGATGTGTTATCACTGCTTTCGCTTGATTCTCAAGCCTAGGGTGTCAGTAGGTCTGCTCCTTCTCAGCCAAGGAACCCTGGAGGTACCAGGCTCCGAGAAAAGGGCATTGTAGGTGTGCAAATGCTCCCTTGCAAGAATTCCCTCACTGGAAAATAACCAACCTGTTTTTTTATCTTTGAGTTGTTTGTATTGTTTTTCTCTACAATAGATTCAAAGGACTGATCAGATCACTTAGAGGTGGGGTCCCAGTACAAAGATGGGTCAAACCGCTCTAACATTGCATCATCTAAAGGGTTTCCCGTCTCTCTCGTTCCCTGCTCACAGCTACATGCACTACTTTTACCATTTGCCAGCTGTGGCACACGGTGATCTCTCCCTTAGGGCAGTTCAGATTGCCATCTTGGTGGAGAACGAGCGTTAGAGGGTCTGTTTTCTGCTGGGTTCATGTGTTGAATCAAATCAACCACAGTGTGTGTTGAACACCAGAGCCTGGTAGCAGGGTCACAGACATTTCAGAAAAACAGCAACATAAATACTTCTTTGTTGGACACACATCTGATCTTCAGTGTTGTGCCTGACTGGCTGAAACCAATATGCACTGTGAAATCTTAGGAAAGGGACCTGTTCTCCTGGCACTGCCAATTTGTCTGCCATCTGGGCTAATAAAACATTGAATGGGATATGGACAGTTACACACAGTTACGTACAAGAGATGGTGAGCCAAACAGAGAGTATATTTGACCCCCTCTTGTGTAATACTGAATAATCTGGTTCCTGCATCTTTGACAGGTCTTCTAGGAGCTAAAACACCTATTCTCTGGGACGGTCAGACAACTGATTGGGATCAAAGCCATCAAAGAACAGGTCATTAAACGTTTCAGGGCGTGTTGCCTCTATAGACAGTTAGGGATGGCAATTGCATATAGATCATGCATCGAACTCGCAGGCTGATTAACTATGAATGAAAGATGAGAAATGACCTTTAAATCTGCAGACATGGCTCCAGACAGCACAGTACACATGCTTGCATTTGTAAGTAATTTAGCTTATAGGAATTGTGCAAATTTTTGTTGGGCAAAGCAGCTGTTTTATTAAATTATCTAACTGAGTTATCTTACCACCTTAGTTACCTCAAACCCCCCCTCCTTAAGTTATATTGAAGAAGAATTAATCTCATCATAGAATGTCTATAATATAAGTTTTCCAGGCAATGCCACAGAAGCTTAATAACATAAATACTTAGTCAAATATTATCTGAATCTCTTGGTCTGTAAAGCTGGACAAGGAATCTCACAAGGATATGCTCTTCTGTGCCTTTAATTTGGCCAAAAATACTGCATCGAAAAGTGCAACATAGCACTTTTTCTCCCAGCTGGAATTAGGAAATGCAGGATATGAAAAGCGAAAAACAGAGAGTAGAGGAAGATGATCCAAATTTTTCCAAAACGTCTTAAAATGTTTTAATTGAACTGGTTTGTTAAACTGGAACTCTTAATGACTGAACCCCTAATGGAGGATTTATAAAAAATAATTGAGTGATAATATCCAGATTTACAGTGTGTACGATTTGAAAATATATTTTGTACCAGCACCCCTACTGAATGATAAATGTCAAATTACAAAAGAAATACTGTACAGGACATAACTGCAGGCAGTTTATGCCCTATGTATGTGTACATGTACATGCAGGCATTTAAAGGCAGAGTCACGTAGCTCCACCCTTCAGTGAAGGGAAGATTAAAGACTGTTCAGCAGTTACTGAAATGCAGTTCAGTTGAACGTTAGTATTTTGAAGACCTTAGAGATGCTGAGGCTGATGGAGCACAAAGCTGTGCGCACAGAAAACTGATCAAAGCTTTGTCTTCATCACTAGTGAAAAATATTTTGTCTTGTGATTAGCATGCACTAAAAAGTAAAGGCAATGGCATGGGTTTCAAAGCACTGAAACTGATCTGCTACATGTATTTTTATATTGCACAAAGGCAGAGCCTCTCATCACTTGCAAAACAAAACTGCACAAGCTGGAAAAACTGGCAAGTGCTACTGTAACTTACAATGTGCATATGCATTTGTATGCTTATAGACTGTTACAGGTCCCAAGATAGAATATTCTGTTAGAATCAGCACAGAACTCAAATAGCTACACAATTGAGAGGCAAGTTAAACAGAAACAAAAAGCTGATCCAAAAAAATGTCCAGACATGGTGTCACCTGATCCCCCACAGGGGCAATAGTTGTTTTTACTAAGGTGGTCCAATGAACAGCTGAAAAGGTCAGAGTGTGGATTAACTTTTTTTTTATTTCCCATGGAGTCTTCTAAATCCATGCTTGCAAAGGGTATTCTGGCAAAGCTTTCTATGTGAAATTGATACTGCCTCAATTATTTTTCCCTCAACTGAATTTTTTTTTTAAAAAAGTCTATCTCAATAATTTAGGTATGTCAGAATATGTACAAATTTAGCAAACAAGGTTCAGAGAATTATCAACCCTTGACAGTTAGACAGACTGAGAAATACAAATGTCAGGTGTTATGTAGGTTCATTTAAGAAGTAATAGGAAAGTTAAATTATAAATGGTTTGCAGTTCTCTGAAAATGGCTCTTCAGGTTTCAGTTTTCCAAGTACCTTGCTAAGGCAACATCAGAGGAATAACTATTTTGTTCTGTATGGAAGAACATGGGGAACATGCTAAAAACATTAGCTGCTCTTTTTTTTTTTTTCCCCCATTAAATACCCATTTTATACTGGAGAGAAGTAATACAAAGAGCCTTGAATTTGGCAAGATCATTCCAATCCTTGGTAGTTTTAAGTAGTCCTTAAAAACAGTATTAAAAACAGTATTAAAAACAGAGTATTAAAACCAGAGTATCCTGGCTTCTGAATTAACTACAGAACAAAGGAATTTCTGCCCTCTGCCCCTTGGGTTTTAAGCATTTCTGA
Source organism: Aegotheles bennettii (assembly GCA_013398125.1). NCBI lineage: Eukaryota > Metazoa > Chordata > Aves > Caprimulgiformes > Aegothelidae > Aegotheles > Aegotheles bennettii. Next base: position 170,630 of record VZRW01000868.1, on the reverse strand, counting down.
ATAAAAAAAGTCATAGTCAAAATGTACCTGCACATACCCAACACAAACTTCCTTTGCCAATATGGGTACTGAATATGGTGCATGATACTGTGCACAGCTAGGTGCTATGTAAAGCTTTGCTCTCAGAGTAGACTGGAAAAAAAAGATGTCTTTTTCAGTTTCACCACACGTCCAGAAGGATGGCAGTGCCCCAGTCTAATCCTTCCTCTCAGACCCACAAATACTTTTAGCTGTGTCTATGAGCCAATTAAACCTCTCGTTAAACCTGTACCCTTTGACCCATCTATGGATATGAGATGAACAAAGTGCTGTATCTTGAAACGTCCTCCAGTCTGCTTATTTTGCAGTTTAAGCACATGCCAGACTGGCTTGTCTTCCAAACCCATCTTAAAGGTAACAAGTTGGGTAAGTTAAGTTCTAGCCCAGCATTTTCTAGCTTCCTACGCACTGGGATTTCCTTCTGGTTGGTATTTCAGCCAGTTGCTTTTAACTTTACTGCCCAAGCTAAAAAAGAGAAAACTTATTTTATGGCTCTTGGTCAGCTGAGTCCACATGGCAAACACTTTGTGCATATCTGGAAAACAAAACATAAAAGCGTTCTACGTTTTATGGACTCCAAGGACCTGAGTCTTATAGTAACACCAGTTATTTGCTCCTCCCTGGAAAAGGTCCCCTGGACGGTGGCAGGAAGGGGATGAGCTAGACTGCTGCTCAGCACAGGAAGCGTATTAAAACATAGTAAGTCCACTTGCTGTGTTACAAGGAAAGAGTGGTGAAGGTCCCTACACCACGGCCGTGTATACACACTGTGAAAATTTCACCTGCATGCTGGTGCATTGTTTGTGTGGGTTCTGCATCAAATAGCCAGCCTTCTGGAGGGAAATAGTAATTTAAAGCACAAATAATACATTTCACCTAGAAATAATCTGTGTTCATTACACTCACCTATAATTAATATGGAGATTTGCACAGAACACAGAGCAAGTCCAGACGGCAGTGAGCAGTTGGAGGCCTCCAATTAGAAGGAATCTTCTGTCACACAAGCTAGAGGAAGGTGAGGCATGGTTAATTCATATCGGTTAGCTGAAAGCTGAATGTAGTGGAAATGCCATCAGTATCATATGAGGAAGCAGTCTGACATTTTCAGCAGATATGATTCTGGCATTCTGTCTTAAAGTAATTTTAAAATATTGAAATAAGAGTTTTACTGGGATTACCACCACTTCCATTTTACAATGTAGTATTTTGAGACAGTTTTAGGATGCAATCTTTGCATCAGTTTTGGCCAAGAAAATGATCAGAAACTTCTGATAGAGACCCATAAACAAAGAATGAATAAAAACATTTTTAAACATGGAGCTCTGTCATGAAAATTAAAGGAGGCCTATTTTTATGTCTCATTCCATGATCAAAAAGTAACACGTTGTTTCTTTTACTTCAGAAGTGCTTCCGGTTCTGAGGGAGGAAGACGCCTCCCCAAGAGTCTCAGGGAAAAGACATACAGGTAAGGGAAAAGGCCAGATGAACTGCAGAGTGGTATTTTGGCTCAAAATTAATGACTAATTGGACAGAGATAGAAAGATATGTTGGAACATGATCAAAGGTGAATTGAGAAGATGACACCAAAGGCATGGTGATGCTATTTGGGAAGATGCAGCTCCTAGCTCTTGCTCTAGGACCACTGCTTGTAAGCACAGTCCCCCACAAATTATTACAAGAGAAAGCCAGCAGGTATTGGACAACTCCAACATTACGACAAGCAATGAGATTCACAGTGAAGTGTCCTGGTTGAATGCAAACCATTGAGTCCAATCCTGTATGACCAAAGACTGTCCAAAGAAAACACTACAGCAAAGGTAGAGAGAACACTGCTATCCAATTCTTGGTTGCATGCTTAATAGTTACTAACTTTTGAGATGCATCTGCACTTTTATCAACTTTTCTGTGCTACTTTGCTTGTTCTGCACTTTTGATGTTTTCTTATAGCCAGCTGGGATACCCAAAAGGGTTTTGTAAGTTTATCTTCATTTTGTTATTAAATCTGTTTTGGTTGCACTGTATGTGGGTGGGTGAATGATTTGGAAAAACGAAGGTGGTCGAAAGGCTGCACACAATTGATTCTGACTGGACACCACTATAATACCAAAATATTTATACTCATTTAAGTCTGTTGGATAACCTTACACCAGCTCTACTTACCCTGTCTTTGTGGCATCCAACTGTTGGATTTAATAATTTCCTTGCTTTCTGTTCAAGGATCTCAAATACCACTTTATTAATTACCTCTTTCATTGAAAGCCTAGAAAAGTAACAGGTCTTTCAGATTTCAGTATTTTGGAGTCCTCCAATTTCTATCTATAGAAATTGTTTTAATTTGGGATTTGGAATTACTTTCCTCCAAAATAAGCAGAAAAAAATTCTGTGATAATTTCAGGTTTTGTTTCCTTAGTAAGGATAAATGAGATCAAGCTGCAGCAGATTGTAACCCTGCTGGAGAAAGTAAAAAAAGTCTTCCAAATAGTTTGGAATTGTTCAATTATAGGACTGTTTATGGAGGCAGAGATATTATGAAAATTCACGATCTATGCTAATTATTGCTTTTTTGTTTGTTTGTTTTGTGGCAATATTAAAGAATAGTGAGGATGTTAACCAGAATACCAAATACCATGTTAAAAAAGTGTACATTTTATTTTAAGAGTAAACAAGTATCAAATGTGCAATAACCAATTTTACAAAAGCTCTTGTATTTGCAAACTAAAAATGAAACACAAATGTTTTATATTTTACTTTCTTGTGTTCTCCAAGTGAATAAATAACAGTAAATTTCTTTGTTTTACTAGAAAAGAGACATTATGCTGTAAAGTTTCATATTGAAGGCACATGCTTATTTTACATTTCAGTTACCCAGAAGAAAATTTTATGATCTCCTCCGACTGCACATAATGGAAGAGTTCTATGCCATGTCAAACCAGATCCTACAGCTGCAGTGCCAGTAAGAATGGGCTTTAAAAAAAAAAAAAGAGAGAGAAATATCAATACACCTTATCATATAAATGATTTCTGTACCACATATACCAAGTTGCATAGACAAATAAACACCATAGTTTCATAGATTCCTTAAAAAATGCAGTTAAAATATAACAGAAATCCAACTGAAAAATTTGATTATCTGCTACTTAGTTCCAGTAGTTACTTAGTACATTTAAGTAAGACACAGCAAAATCATAGAATCATGGAGTGGTTTTGGTTGGAAGGGACCTTAAAGATCATCCAGTTCCAACCCCCCTACCATGGGCAGGGACACCTCCCACCAGGCCAGGTTGCTCCAAGCCCCATCCAACCTGGCCTTGAACACTGCCAGGGAGGGGAATATTCCAGGATAACAATTTTTTCAACTATTTTCATTATTATTAACATTCTTATTGTTTTAAAGGCATACTTTCAAACTTAGAAGCCTTTTTAAATGAAATTACTTCCTGTTATTTATACATACTCACAACTAGTATGTTTGCAGGTAATATTTTTACATTACAAATGTATACTAACTCCAGCAAAACAAAAATATTTCCTATGCTTTGCGTTCATTGTTTCTGGATATATTTTCATTAATGACTTAAAATATAATTAGTTCAAACCTGCAAAATACGCAACCAGCTGTTTTTAGCCTCGTTAGAGTTATAAATACTGAAAAATTTATTAAATAACAGGTTAAATGTGGTTTTCTTCCCATTAATGCCAATAAGGCAAAGCAAAATAAAACATACAGATAAAGCAGCTTTTAAAATAGCAGGTTAAGTGTGGTGTGATTTTTTTTTTTCCTTAGCATGGATGACACAAACCAAAATAAAATAGGTAGACCAAGCAGCATTTCTGGATGGTTTGGTCTAGTTTTTAATTGTAGCTTCTAAGTATTTATGAGACTGATTTGAAGAGAACAGATGCAATTCCAGTCAAAAGCTGAACTCAAAAATTTACCTGGGGATGTCCTAAATGATGAACAAGCAGTTGAGTAGTTGTCTTTCCTGGATATCCAGTGGTTGCAAACAGATTTTCATTCACCCGGGACCACCTATGAATAAAATGAATGAACTTTTCAAATATCCCTATCAGACTATCAGAAGTGCACATAGAGTTCTCTCCCTTGTGGTTAACTGTGAAGGTGGCGAGATATTCCACTAACACCAGACAAATAAATTCAGAGCAATGCCTTGTAAATGATTCACCACCTGCAGCCCCGTATGCATGTTGTTGTAAAACAGAAAAAAATCATGGGGATGTTACACATAAATACTAAATGTAGGTCATTCAAAATTTCACAAAGTTTACAGACCAGGTCCTCCTAATAATTATTTGAGACACAACCACGTGCCTAAACTCACAACTGCTTGAATATGGATAGATTTATATAGACAAAAACCACGAAGACGTAGAGACAACACATACCTGAATAATCTGGCTCGATCAACATGGACGGGTCTCTTATCCTGTGGATAACTAAAACAGACATTCAGGGTAAAAAGCTGTTCTGCAAACAACTACAGCTCATACTTCAAGTACCAAAAGCATGTATCATTTAAACACTGAAGGGGACACGTTATCTACTCTCTGTGACGAATCTAAGGGAAAACCAGAGCATTCCTGCAGCTTACATCTCAATTGGGAGTAGGGAAACTGAAGTAGTTATCTAGCTTTTACGGTTTAATAATTATATATTATGACTTAGAATGAAATTTTAACAAACACATAGAACCTACAGTGAGAGGTAAACAGTAGTGAGGTGCTGTCTCAAATGGACAAAAAGAGAGACAATGTTATATTTAACAAATAAATATTGAGAGAGAAAGATGAAACAAAGAATGCCAGGGAATGATCTCTATTGATTTCATAATTCCTGATGAATGTTCATTTATTTACTGAATAGGTGATATAACACATAGTGCATTTAAGTGCTGTATTAGCAGAGTAGCCACATCTCTTCATGTACTGCTTAAGAAGATAATAAAGAAACCTATCTCATGTATAAAAATACCTGGAGCGAGTGATATCCCAGATTAGCCAATCATTTCCAGCAACTGCTCCAATTTTAAGAGTATTTTTTAAACACCAGTCTGCTGACATCAGTGGCGTTTGTTCACACTCTAGGGAGAGAATGGCCTGCTGTGTAATTAGATCATAGAATCGTATTGTTCCATTCTTTTCTGCTACCATCAACTGTTAAGAGAAATTAATAGAACGTTGTAAACTTAGCATGTAATGAATCTTAACATTTTTATCAGTACGGTTTACTATCTTCATCAATGACATAGACAGTGGGATTAAGTGCACCCTCAGCAAATTTACAGATCACATCAAGCTGAGTGGTGCAGTTGACATGCCTGAGGGATGGGGACCTGGACAAGCTCAAGAAGTGGGCCTGTGTGAACCTCATGAGGTTCAGCAAGGCCAAGAGCAAGGTCCTGCACCTGGGTCAGGGCAATCCCCATTATCAATACAAGATTGGGGGATAAAGGGATTGAGAGCAGCCCTGCAGCAAAGGATTTGGGGGTACTGGTGGATGAAAAGCTCAACATGAACTGGCGATGTGCACTCATAGCCCAGAAAGCCAACAGTATCCTGGGCTGCATCAAAAGCAGCGTGGCCAGAAGGTCAAGGGAGGTGTTTCTGCCCCTCTACTCTGCTTTAGTGAGACCCCACCTGGTGTAGTGTCCAGTTCTGGAGTCCTCAGCACAGGAAAGACATGGAGCTGTTGGAGTGGGTCCAGAGGAGGGCCACAAAAATGATCAGAGGCCTGGAACACCTCTGCTATGAAGACAGGCTGAGAGAGTTGGGGTTGTTCAGCCTATAGATGACAAGGCTCTGGGGAGACCTTATTGTGGTCTTTCAGTACTTAAAGGGGGATCATTGCAGGTATGTTGGACTAGATGACCTTTAAGGGTCCCTTCCAAGCCAAACCATTCCATGATTCTACTCTGTAGCAAACCTAGCACACTTTCAAAATAGATACAGTTTCACTTTGTACCAGAAAACATTCTTCTGGACACTCTGACACCAATAAATAAAAAGCAATTTAATCTATACTACTGACACATCGTTATATATAGTGATTACATGATTCTATCTATCTATCTATCTATCTATCTATCTATCTATCTAATTTTGGCACTTAGAAGCACCAGTTCTTACCTACAGATGCACTATGCTTTTAGAATTGTCACGCAAAAAGTTTTTCTCTTAAAATTGAAAAGTTCCTGTTCTGACTGCAAAGAACTGACTGACAGACATAGTGCTGTAGAAGGAAGCAACAGTATTGATCAGTGTGACTGCAGAGTCTGGATTCGCGCTTGCTGAATTTAAATACCACCTCTTGCTTCACCCTGTAACAGTTTGCAACAAATGTTATCTAAACTTTTTCTATTAAAGTAACATATACAAGTAGTTGTTTATTGAGTATTGTAGAAAGAGCTTTCTGATTAAATGATGAAAGAGCTTTTCTCCATGAGGAGACAATGGTTCTTAGATAGTCATGAACAATAACTAAGGAAGGCAAAGAAGCATTAAAAACAATACTTCAATAATATCCAAGTTTGTTTGGAAAAAGAGACCTGTCACTAAAACATGCTCTTCTGCAAACTAAAGGACATGGTGCAGTAAGCATTTTGACCTGCAATAATCTTTTCAGCAACCATCAGCCTGTCGAGTTTCACTAGCTTTTTGAAGGGGTTTTTCTTTACAAAAAAAATATCCTGTGCCTACTCTCTGATAAGGGTCAAAGGAAAGACAAGCTAATATGTAAGACTGGTGTAATATTGCAATATTTTTGGGCTAATCTAGTAATTTTGTTGTGCTAACAAAGTTGCCCAGTAGCAAAGAGTAGCGAACACATTCAATTGTGATACCCACCTGTATCAACAGTTTTCCTGGTTTTCTTAATAAGGACCGGATATTGATATTGGTGGAAAGTGCTGTGAGAATAGAGATCCCTCTTCCCTATTGCTATGTAAATATTTTGATACCTTATTTGACTGTTTTTCTCTGTTTTAACTGTGTGTTTTTGCGGTAATCTGAACAACTATTTGTAGCTGCTTAAGGCAGCTAGTGATTGGCACAACAAGACTGCAAAGGACTAGACCATTAACGAAGCTGAATTTTTTGGTATACATCAGCTGATTAATCCTCCCCAGTACAATAAACAAATAAGTATATAATCACAGTTAATTGATTTGTGTTGTGTTTTCAGTGCATATTTAATATATTCCAACCAAGAACAACAACAAAAAAATCCCTTGCTAGCTTCAAACATATCCTTTTCAAAACTCGGCATGCCTTAGAAGAGTCTATGTTATTGGTGAACTGTGCTACCACTACTGAGAAAAACTGGAACTTTTCTCTGGTAACTTTAAGTTAATACGCTATCAGCAGAAGAGTTATCAGCAACAACTGATGTATGTAATCAGAAAGGAATATTTTTGATGGGAGTAGTGAGGTACTGAGGGCAAAATGACTAGAATGAGAATTCATTTACAGTGACTTTACATTAGCAGATCCAACCAATACCCAGCTACAATGTACATTACCTCCCCAAACTTCAACCTTACCACAGCATCAAAGATTCACAGCTTAGGTAAGCCTACCCTCCTGCTATTTTAAATGTGGTGATGGTGAAGAGCTGGAAAACACAACCTTAAAAGCCTCCTCAGGATGCCAGCAAACACTCATTCCAGGAGAACGTAAAACAAAATGGGCCTTCTCATTTCCTTCCAGATCCCAGACCCTAAAGCAAAAAAAAAAAAAANAAAAAAAAAAGTAAAAAAAAGGTATTAAACTATTGCCATTTGACTGCAAATACATTAACTTTCAGTGCTTCAATACATTCACAGAGGAAGTGACCAAATGAAATAGCGTTTGTGATTTATGACTTCAAGAAGTCAGTAAAAGAAGTCAGTGCTGAAGATAATGTATTTTAACATTGATGAACTAGGCAGAGCATTTGTTTAAAAGGGCAATAATCCAAATAATTTGACAAGTTCAGTTGTCTAGACATGAAATCTAGATGATATGTTCCCACTTTACTCATAAGTCAACACTACAGGCTTTGTACTGTACCATAAATAACAGTGAGACAATACAAAGCAGGAAGGTCAGTGTTGGTCTAGCTGATACAAGCAACCTGCAGTGAAGTACCAAGCCACTTAAATCATCCACATCACCATGTAGAGGACAAGACCATACACTAAAGTATTTTGCTTGTCTAATATATGAATTTCCATTTTTTTCCTGGTAAGACAAGATTGACTAATGGAGATATAAGAAACTAAAAATGAAGCTAAGGCAAACAAAAGGATCTATGGCAGAGGTAACACTAGCCCACAAAGGGTCATGGCAAGCTTTCAACAAATAAATCACCTGTGTCAGCTTAATCTTTTCCTTTAGAAGTACCTAAAGTACACAGGCAGTTAAAAAAATAATTAAAAGAACAACAACATTTGGTCAATATGATTGACAGGGAAGAGTATGCTGAAACACCAAAACTAGGTTAGGTGATGAGCGAGTTTTCTTTGGATGCATTCGACATGAGTCTTAATGAGCCATGAAGCTACTCCATTTATAAAATGCAACAAAACCCAACCTGAGTCTATTTTACCTCACAGCCACTGCTCAACTGCCTCTTTTCTTACAAAATCTGTAGCTCACTTGTAGGACAAAGACATTATTACAGTTGTGAACATCAGTCTGTACCACAAGGCTGCATACTATTTATATACATTCTCACACTGAAACATACACGTCCTTCCTCCCTGACATGCAAAACCTCAGAAACAGCGAATTTTTAAGTAGTGTTCTGCCCAGTCTTTTAAGTTAGATGGGTGGCTACGTACTATTATTGTTTATTCTAGAGGATTTTTGCTGACTTCCTCCAGACTTTTTCAGTTTATATCTCACCAGGGTGCTTAGATCCTTATATTTAAGAGATTTCAAAAAACTCTTAAATAATACATCATAAGTCTAGACAAAATATATGGGAATAAAGTAAATATATTTAATGAACAATGTTGTTTTCTTATGCCAAACCACAACAGATCAAATATTTGTTTTCCCTGTAGAAAACACAGGGTCTCTAATCTTGGAGGATCAGTGTCCTTATTAAAAAAAGTCAAAACAAAAACCTGACAACCGTTTAAAAAATGAAATATCTACTTGATTAGGTAATTTAGAAACATACAATACTTTATTCTACTGCCAAAAATTCTGCCTTGTAGATTTGTCCAAGTCAAATCAACACTTTCCATGTGTATTTACTGTGCAGGGAGAAAATTATGATATAACAGAAGACAGTGAATCATTTTGGCCAAAGGAGCATGCCATCATGTTTCCTTCTCTGAAGTGAGTGAGGTTATTAGGTGTTGAGACAGAAATTTATGCCTTCTACCTCCCTAACTTTGTTATTTATAAAATGCCAAACTTGTATCTCTTTGTAAGAATGGTAAGACAGAACAAACAGTATAGGCGAGGGAAAAAAAAAAGGATAAATGCCCCTCTTATTATTTTCTTCTTTCTTTATTCATAACAAAGATAGTATCACTTAGTTGTTTTTTTTTTCTTTTTTAACCAAACAAACCAGGCAATATATATCAAAATAGATCCTTGTCTGCATCAAGCCCATGCTGGTATGGAAATTTACAATTACATATGTGTTCAATTAACTCTTTTCAATATTTCTTTGTGACTAACCCAAGTAAAAAATGTGCAAAGACCAAAAACGTAGCCAAACTGAATTTCAGTTACTCAATTACTCAGTAATCGTAACCAAATCATCTACAGATGCTAAAAAAACCCTCTAGTTTTGTCCACATTCCTATCATGTAAATCAGTCCCAAAAAGACTGAGCATTTTGTCTCCCATGCAAAGCCCTTGAAACTCTACTAATATTACCATGATTTTATACCAAAGCAAACTAGTGTCTACTTTTCTTCGAATGTCCTTATTTTTTGTAACCCTGCAATGTGTCACCCTCTTACTCCTCCTCCTGCCACCAACCAATGTTGTACAGACTTGTTATTGGGCTTGTGGTATTTTTTTGATATTTAAAAAAGCTTCCACAATAAACGTAAAGGAGAAAAATTTAAATAACCACAGATGAAATAAGAGCCAAAGTCTGAATAACGGAAAGCCTCAAAAATAATATGTAATCTGCTCAGTAAATTCATTATTTTTAAGTAACTAAGGACTGAGAAATTATACGCTGCAATGCTCACAAAATGTAAACGAACACAAAATACAGATAGTTGTAAATTCTGTTAGAGAAAATTCTTGAGATATTAGTACATTTCTTGTCACTCACATCCTATGATTAAACAAATAAATGACAACTGCAGTTATCTTAAAGTGCAAAGATATTCAAACTACATTGAACAACTATATTGTATGTTTTATGCATGAAAATGGATTATGACAAGCTGCATATGTGCTGCAATTTTATCACACAATAGTCTTTTATTAAAGTTGGAAAAATATTCATTAGAACATCTGAAAACCTGTCTTGTGGCAATGGAGATGATCCTTATTTTATATTCTAACTTTCTGAATTCTGAATAATTCTAACTAGAGAGCAAAACCAAATCTTAACTGAATAAAAACCATTACTTGCCACAGTAAAAGAACAAAACCATATTGCAGCCTTCAGGCATTTCTCAGATCCCCAGAAGATGAAAGTAAGAAAGGGAATTCTTTCAACATAAGATTTCCAACAATTTTAGTGAGTGGAGTAAGGGCTAGAACAAACCTTGATACCCGAATCCATTCCCATCCACAAGCATCATCAACTATATTTGAACCATTACTCACAGACTACTGTCTGACATACTCTTAAAACACCCAACATGGTTTGGGGTTTTTTTCTTTATAATATCTAGCTTAAGTACCTCTTGCTGATGTTTCTTTATGTCTCCATCAGTCATATTCCTCATGTGAGGAAAACCCCATCACCCCTGAAAAGCCTAGTGGACTATGGAGAAGGGAGACATTCCTGTTACAGAGATCACACAACAAAGGTAAAGTTGTTCCTCGCTGAGCACAAGGAATGAGGAGAAAAGGAAAATAGAAGTGTGGAGATTAGTTAACACTGTGGAGAATACAACCAACACTGGCCTTGTCTCAGGTCCTCTGCCAACTCCATACGGAGGTGGTTATAAAGATCCAAAGAGGATACTAGGTAGAACATGGGAGTACAGAAGGCTGAAGTGGAACTGTAGAAATCCCCTCTAGCTGTTCAGAAGAGGAGAAAGGTGTAATATTAAAAATAATTTCTAGACATACATTTTACTGACAAAGAATTTAAGTTTTTCTAAATCAGGTAATGCACTGCCCAACTAACAGTTCATCGCTGCAGAATCTGAAGCAGAACTCCCCATGCAGCACACTCTGCAAAACAAGCCACAAAAATGGTTGCATGGGAAGACAGGAAATTTATCTGTGCTGCCTGGCACTAGTCCTCCAGGCACAACCACTATCTCCTGACTCAGCATACAGGTTCCTAAATTTGTGCCTTTAGAGCATTTCCTTCACTTATTTTTGATCTATGACATAAAAGCCTTTTCATAGAGTAAATGTGTAAATACTCTTTCAGAAAGTTGACCCATGTTCACCGTTTTGTTTTGGCAGTCAAAGGAAATGTCAATGTTTATTAAAGAATTAGTAATTAGAATCTTCCGGATTTTGGCATTAAGATCCATATTACCTCTAGCTTCTTGTAATATCTACTTGGATATTGGATCTATTTTTCAATGGTAACTGTGGGATGTATTGTACCCCTGCAATGTTGGTAGAAGTAGGAGAGGCAGGGGAGCTGCACATGTACTATCTCAAGCAGCTCAACTGACTGTTCTTTCCTAATATGCATTTCATAACCAGCACATTCAGAAACAGTCCAAGAAATACACACTACTACTACTACTGAAATACCCTTAAAGTTATCTAAAGCAAAGCCAGAGACTAAGCAGTATTTTTGTAAAAATGTGAAGCTTCAGTTGTATCATTTCAAGCAAAGAAAAATTAGCTGCTAGAGTTAACAGCTTATTGTTTCCAACGTAGACACAGAAGTAAATTCTTCTGTGGGATGACTGTTACTGAGAAATTCAACTACAGTTCTGCCCGTGAGTTTCTAAAACACAAGGTAACTGCTAAACAAATCAAATGCAATGAACAATTTAGACTATGTTCTAGGACTTTGTGACCCTTAACATAAGTCATAATGCATCACACGGGAAATAGCTACTATTACATATGCATATTTTGAAGACTTCCTAACTAAAGGTTTATTCATCCACACTTCAGACCAGACTGAAATAACTTTCCAAACATTTGATTTGGAAAGTGATTTTTTAGTATTTTTTTTAAAGCTGACTGGATACTGTAACAGGAGGCCAATTAGTACTCACATAGTGACTGTGAAGTACAACAGAAGTTGTTGGTTAAGACTTGCATCATGGCAGTAAAGTATAACAGAAATTTGTGTAAGACTACATTTGGGGGACATACAGGGATGCATACAAGAAACTGTACAAAGTCAAAGACTAGGCTCTTAAAAATAATCCAACACTCCTTTCTTTTCATCAATTATAAAGCATGACTAGCTTGATAATTATAATCAGCATACCTCAGAAAGGATAAATATTTTTGTATGACATTTCTTATAGGAAGAGATGCTGGGGAGTTCTATCACAACAAACAGATGAAGATAGAACAACATGAAACAAGATTCCTTTTTTAAAAAATATTTTGGCAAAAATCCATAATGGAATGAGAAGATACAAATAAAATATAATTTTGGAGGCACAAATAAGTAAGAATGGCAACTTTTCAATTTAGCCGAAGACTGAAATATTTATTGAATTAACAAGGTAAGACTGAAGTGCAACAAGCGCTGGCAACACATTAAAAAACACAAGACAAAATCCAAGAAGAGTTACCACTAGCTCTCCTTCATATTGTCTAGAAAAAGACCTACACAAAATAACTAAGACATAGTAACAGTACCACATAAACAAATAGACTACAGGTTAAAAACCCATAAAAAACAAACGAAACACTACGGTAAATTTTGAGACAAGTTAATTTAGTTTCCAGTGGTATCAAACCTTTTCCCCCAAACTCTGTCCAGGGAGCAAAACTAACCTTCTGATGGACTGGCTTTTGTGGTATGTGCAACACAGAGGGCTGAACTTGAGAGGGACTGATAAATAAATTGACAAAGCTAATCCAGCACTTGATGACCATAAGAAACTTGGCATACTGCCATTCCTAAGGGCCTGACACTGTCAGTAATCTTTCAGTTCAGTATGAGGATGGAGTATAACGTGGTTATCAATCAGATTGAATTAACCTTTTAACAGTCAGAAGTTAATTTTTAGCATGCATGTGAGACTATCGGGTTTTACCAGGATGGTATTTTGCATGAAATACTTCAAGAAACATCAGATAGTGTCAAAAACTACCAACAGCAGAGGGCTGTCTGTTAAGCTCATGCCATTTTCCAAATATTTCCTGTGTTCTTTTTGCAAAGACTTCATTAAGTATACGAACAAAATGATTTGTACATCTTAATCCCTGCAGCCTCCTATATTGTGTTTCCAAATCATAATGAAAGAGCCAACATTTTTTTTTTCTTAAGAGTGGTGCACAGGGAGTTGCATACTTTAGCAAAGTGGGATTCATGTGTTCCTACACATATGCAAATGTTCACAGAAGTGTATAATTCTTTATAATTTTAAGGATTTAAATGGAATATTCCTTAAAGTTTTCATAAAATATTTTTCCTTATTCATTAAACATGCTCTTATGATACCAAGAAATGGATGAGCAAATTACTTTAATTACACATGAATATTATATAGAATTTTGAAACTGACATACAAAAGGTAGATCATGAAGAGAAACCAACTAGATTTGAAGGAAAACAATTAGATTAAATCCAAGAGGTAATTTACTTTTCTATTCTGCCATGACCAAGTTTAGCTTTCAGCAAAAATGTATAAATACCCTAAATCTGATTTTTTAAATGTATACACAAGATATTAACTTTTATTTATTTTTACTTCAATTGTATTCAATATGTTAACAATATGATTTATAAATAAAACTTACTCAAATTTTTGTTAAATATAACAATAGTTACTCCAGCTATTTCCTCTGCATTTTTTTTACAATTTTCTTTAAATTTTGCAATCAAACTTTAAAAAATGATTTTATTTTCTGTTTTTTAAGAAAGAGTAAAGCAATTATGAAATGTGTAAAAAAGTGAAATACAGGAAACTATCCTGTGAGTTCCTCAACTTTAGTTTACTATATAGCATAAAATGACCAAAATTTGAAAATTATAATATCCTGCCAAAGATTAACTGTATGATTGTAAACAGCTTCATCCATTCTGTAACACAGCCATCCTTGGGCCAGAATGAAGTGAAATGGGATATTTAGGACCTGGGATGTGAATTTTTCAATCAACTTTACAGATGTAATTTTAGCTACGGGAATTTTAATCTTTAATATAAATACAGTTGTGAGTAACTGCAACATGGTGGGTTTTGAGAGTCTTCCAAATGTGCTTTTTTCAGGTTATATTAGTTTTGAGATTCTCAGTGTAGAGAAATGCGAGTTTATTAAGTGTGCACTGCATTTACATACCAACACCTCTTTTGTCTACGAATGCACACAACACTTTTAGAACACTTTTAGTCACAACTATATAACATAGATTGCTACTGCAATTATTTTTATGCAAAAGTATTTTTAATTGAGTTCTACTTCACGGCTGGGAAAAAGTCCTGTGTTTTGAGATCAACAAGGCCAACAAAGATTATGTGCAAGAAACAACATGAATTCCTGAATCACAGCAGCAATTTAAAGGTAAGAATATTGAATATATCACCACAGCCTCTTCAAACAGTATCTGACTTATACTGTCTTCCAACCAAAATGACAACCCAGCTGAGATATCCCTGTTGCAGCAGCTTACGGCAAGATTGTTTAGTGCATGAAAACTCAAAATCTCTGCTAAACTTACTACTGAGTGGAAACCAGGGAAGTTCTAAACATGTTTGTATATATTCTGTACATACTCAGACACTGTATTAAGAAGACGTTATTACGACGTAAAAGTGGACTCTAACAGAACAATACCCAGATACTAAAAATTTCATGTTCTTTATTCCAGATGTATTAACTTTAGAACTTTATTTCAAAGGTATTAACAGATGATGTATCCTGAGAATAATTTCAGGATAGAAACACAGTACAGACAGAAGGATTATTCCTCTTCTTATATTACTGTTGAAGCAAATTACACAGTAAGTAAGGAATGATTTTGGTAAGTCCCAGGGAATGCATTTTCCATTACTTTTGAAAGTGTAACTTTTAAATTCAATAAAAAGGTCTTCATGCTCCACATGCATGAATGGAAAAAATAAGAACTCAAGTAGCCAAAAAAAATCCTACTTATTTCCCGTGGCTTTTAACCAAAGACTTTATGGTTTACTGCATAAAATGTCTTTCAGAGTGACTAGGTTGAAATCTTGATAATATAGATTAATTATATAATTTTTATTTCCTTTTAATTTAGTATCAATTAGACTTCTCTCTGATGCCAGGAACACTGAGCATTTCATAAAATAAACAAAAAAAAAGGCCACACATTCAAACAGCTCTTTGCTGAATAAGCCAAATATTAGTTTAGATTTAATGAAGAAATCAAGGATAGGAAATAAATCAGAACAAGCTGTGAATAAGTCATACATTTCTACTATTCATTCATAATGATGTTTTGAGGAATATAGACAGGACATCTATGGAAAATCAAAGTAGTACTTCTGAGTTCCTGAGGGGTGTTAAAATCACAGGCCTTTTATATTTTCAGTTTATATAGGACATAGCTCAACTGAAGTTACTAAACTGTGATTTATAGCAGTTGATGATCTACCCTTTACAAAATCTCATACACAGAGTAATTGTTGTAAGAGCTATTCCCTTCCCTCTTAGTAGGTAGAAGATGACTTAAGTGAAAAATTACTTCTTCCCCCCTCCCCTCCCCCCCCAAGTACTACTTGGTCATTTATATAGGAAATGATATGGTGGTAACTTCAAAGAGCAAATTTGTAATTCATATAATCAGAGAAAAAACTAAAACAGTTCCTTAACTGAGACAAGTTTTGAGCTATCACAGCTATTACAAAGAAAAGTCAAAGATGACGCTTTCCCAAGTCTCTTGCTGCTACTGCAATGACTTGCAAAGCCTACTTAGCTTCCCTCCTGATCTCTGCAATGGTGAGCTGCATTGGAGGAATAAGAACAGCAGCTTTATAGATTCATGTGCACAACTAGAAGGCGGCAGTGCACATTATTCCTTTTGACAAGGAATAACTCCTGTACTACAAAACCATAACCAGTGTTTTTCAAAGTATTTAACCATATTTCCCTTTTACTTCCAGTTACAAACAACTAAATACATGGGTTTGAAGCAGCTATAATCAAGATATTATGGTATTGGCTGGCAGCTCGTTAGTATGGTACTGTCATTAGGCTATGTAATCCTACCACTTAGTAACACTAATAAATTTGAGTAAGCGGACAAGTTCACTTAAACTGGTTTTAAACCTGACTTATCTGATGGCAGAACAGATAGAGAAGATCTGCACAGTTCAGTGCTGAGCTATGCATGTCTTCTCTCTCCTATTCTCATGCCTGTCCTTGCACGGGAAATTATAGTGTAGATAATTCCAAGACAGAACAGTTTTCTTCATATTGTATCTAGTTAGTTCAAAATGTTGCTTTGAAAAAAACCCCACCAACAAGTCATAACAAAAAGCCAGTCCACAACCTAGTTAGCAAGACTAGCCCCCTAACCTTCACAGCCCACTAAATATAAAAAAATAAATGCTTACTTACTTAAGCAAACACATAAAGCATACCTGCACAGCAAAAGCCAAACACTACTATTTCAATGTTTTGAATAAAATGCATACCTGCAGGTGTGATCATCACTTACACTTGCAACTTCCTGACCTTCTTTGGGAGCAAACACCAGATCATTAATGTAATCTGAGTGGCCATCAAATGTCTGTCAACCAGAAAAAAGAAATACTTTTACCTTAGAACTGACTGTTCCATCCGTGCACAATGTATTTAACAGACCAAACTAAAGGAAAGATGTATAAGTGTTAAAATAAAGCTGTAATTTTACATGGAAGGTAAAAAAGTATTTATCAGTAAGTTGGGTTCTTTAAAATATCCAATTCATGTGTAGATTCATCCTGTAGGTGAAAAGACCCCTCCCCCCCCCAATTATTCCTTGTTACTACACAGGTCAGCTTGATGCTCTTGCTTGACGGAGATCACTGAATCATGCCAGAAATTTTGTTCCCCTTTCAACCACTGAATTTTGAAGGTAGAAGATAATAAATCTCAGAAAGAAAGATGAGAATGAGCAGGAAGTGAATGTATGCATGATCTATGTATCTTAAAGAACTCTGATTACTGGTAAGTAACTCTTATCTTCAAATAGTAGATTTTACTAGGGATTCCTGCAAGCAGCAAGAGTTTTTTCCTGAAGGAGCAATAAACCAGCCACTTGTCCAGTGGAAAGAAAATAGGTTGTATTTTCTTTTACTGTGAATTAATAATGACCCATTCTCAAATAATAGGATATATGCAGCCATGTTGTACATGTACACGTGAACTGTCACTCAAAAGCAAACATTTACAGTTGTATCAGAAAGCATGAAGCAATTTCAAAGTGAACCTTGTTACTATGTAATTGTTCTTGCCTGACACTTCTTAATCATGACATTTTTATTTCAAAATACTGAGAATAATTTATCTATATCAAAAAAAAACTTAGCAGCACAGCTTTTCTGAATAAAAGCAAAATCCCAGTTTTAGTAAAGATTAAGTTAGATAATATTTTGAAGGCTTTTCAGCTATCTTGGCCATAACATCAAGACATTTTTTTTCCTCAATTCTATTAAGTGTTTTGTAGTTACTTGAGGTTTACAGTATCCTCAAAAACGTAAGTGAAAGAACTTACGCACTTTTAGCATTAAGCAAGCATGAAAAACTCATCTCATTAAAGGTCTAGTCAAAGTTTAAAGTACATTCATATTCATTCACGTGGGGACTAGGTATGATTAGATCATCTCTGATCTCGTTAGAAAATCTGTAGCTAGTTAAGATAGCAGTTTCCTTCATCTGAGGATTTACACATATTTTCTCTTATTAACTACCTCTATGGTCTTTCTGACAGAATTCTCAATTAAAATTTTAAGTCAGGCAAATGTCCTTATGTAGATGTATCTGTTACAGTTCCATACTCTTCAGTCCTACTGATTTAAGTCTCAAGGCATAGCTGCTCTTGTTTTGCCCCACAAGGTATCATAAAAAGGAGACGAAAATATCCTCTGGATAATAGCATGACATAGAGATTGCAGAGGGAAAAACAGTCAAATGAAAACAACCAGTTTCACAGTTTTCTGGAAGGAGAACACACTATCTGTTCTGTAAGTGTAGCTATTCTGAGGAACAAATGCAGAAAGGATAAAAAAATAATAAATTCTCAAGTATGCACAATAACTTAAATCCACGTCTCTAAAAATTTATTAATGCCTCATCAATTCAATACAGAAACATTTTCAGCAGCCAACTTATTTTTTTCCAATAGCTCATAATTTTATTAAAACCTAGTGGACTACACTAGAACAAATATATCCTAAGATGATGCTAAATTATTTAGACAGAAAAGTCAAGTCTTTTGAAAATTTTCAGGATTCTGAATTGAAATATCCTGCCTCATTTTACTTCCACAGTTCTGATGAAATATGCTTTTTATTAAACAAAATTTGAAGCAGGAGAAGGAAGCCACAATTCATTTCCAAAGGAAAACCTCAAAAGAAGAAGAAGATTTCACGAAGATCCATCAGTCATATTTTACCTTTTGCTTGTTGTTCTGGGCTTGATCCAACCCATACATTTTGGATTAGTAGTGTTGACAAAGTAATGGAAAAGTCAGTGTGCTTCAAGTTCCTTGTTGATAATTACATCAAGACAGTTTTTCCACTGGGAAAACAGAGTAATATTACTCTGTCTGTCCCTCCAGAAGCAACACACACTAACTGTTTACTATAAAGACAAAATGTTCAGAGATTACGTTTTGACTGTAATCACATATTTCCTTCAGCTTTGTTTGCTCTCCTGAAAATCCAAGTCTTCCATGTGTTCTTAGTGAGTTCAACCTCAGGTTTATGAAATTGCTTTCCTGAGGTATCAATTGACTGTTACTAAGAAACCACTGTACCAAACTTTATTGAAAGCAAGTTCAGCATAGCTTACAGAGTATTTGTAAACATCTGAGATTTTGCAGATACTTTAAATCTGAGTTAGGTGTTACTTTTTTCTTGACAAGAAGTATATAGTACAAAGATGTCCAGGCATAAGAGGTTAAGATGATTACCTGGATAAATTATTTTCCACACTTTTTGCCAGAACAACCCAGAGGGCAGTCTCAAAGACATTTTTACCACCATAAACACACTAGTCCACATTCTTCCTTTACACTAGTGAGTTCCTCACTATTGGGTAAAAATATGTATTTTTAGCTGTTTTCTGACTATTTTTAACTTTAGACCAAGCCTGACCCAGTAACAATATGGATTTTTACCTTTTCCTCAGTCTTGGTACACCCTTAATGAAGTTCTTAGACTGTTAATTCCAGTGATGGACCTGCCATAAATGAAGGCAATAGCTTTACTGTTCAATTCAAGCCAACACTTCTCAATTGTATTGCATAAGCACCAAATGATCTTTTGTAGTGTCAAAAATGAAGAAGCATCCATGATATCTTCAGCTGACAAAAATAAAATTCTATGATCCCTCTGTCTACGTTAGACACTGCAGGAACTTATTTATATCAACTGGAGTTGGATAATTAAGATATTGTAATTGCTTGTTTCCTTCTGGGGCAAAAATAACTTCTATTCTTCTAGTACTTACAGTTATGGCTGTTCAGCCCAAGTATCACATTCTAATGTTCAACCTCCGTTGTATTAATGTTCTGTGGTCTCTACTCACTACCTATCCTAAAGAAGTATTCTTATGTGTTATGCAATGAACATACTTTTGCAGCAGGAGTTTGTAACTGCAAGCTAGAGTGTTTTGTGTAGAAAAAATCCTAAGGGTAGATGAATCAGTTATTCTTGTATGAAAAATAATTGCTGTCTTAACGGAAATGTAAATGTGGCATTTCAAATTTATTTCTAGGCATCCAGTCAAAGCTACTGTGTAATAAATTCCCCTCAATTAGAAGTGCATGTTTTAAAGTGCCATTTATGTTGGTTAGATATCAGAAGAATGATCTTGTCAGAACTGGGAAAACAGTAACACATCACAGAAATTCTATTCTGAAAAAACAGCACTCAGCAGACTGCGCCACTGAATTGCACCCTTTGCTTCTCTGGTTTTAATATAGATCAGGCATTGATAATAAGCTAGAAAAGAGTCATCTCATTTGGTATATTCAGAATTAGTGTTATTTTAAATGTGTTGTTTGTAATCTCATTCTAATTCAGTAATAAACAGCTTACCAGAATTCTTCATTGAAATAAACTTGCATATCTAAACCTATATGTTAAAAGTTTAAGCTCATGAATTATCAAAGGTGTGTTTGTGTGAGGTTGTAACATTGATTATTTCTCTGGAAGTAATTAGTTCCTAACAAGCAAAATGGCAGATCCCATTGGTAATTCCCAGTGTTAAGTCTGGGCTGTAACCCACATCCATGTGGAGAGTCTGAAAGCTGGTGTAGACATGAAGTCTGCTCTGGAAGGTATAGTAGAGTACCTTTGCTAAGGACCAGACAACATAGGGACAGGAAGAAGTATGAGAGTTATGAACTGTCACAGCTGTCACATTCAATTTTTAGCAAAAACATATAAAAGTATTGATCATTAATTAAGCCCCAATAAAAATAATTAACAGCTTTCATATTTATTAAACATGGAAAAAACCCCACTCATCCATGACTTGAGCCAGCATCCACTGAAGTCAGGAGACTTCTCATTGATTTTAGTAGACAGTTCATCAGGTCCCTTGTTAATCCAAAATAAATTTAAAAAATTAGAATTTAGATGCTGAATTTAGCTGAATAGAGCTTGCAGTACCAGGTTGATCCATATATTTGATTATTTCCACTTATTAACCATCCATCTATTAATAATTTCATTCATTCTCTTTTTCTGTGTGCTTACAAATAGTTCTACAAATTTCTCAAATTGCAATAATCATACATAATTAATAAGTAACTTTACATTCTGCTGAAAATTCAAAAGATTCAATTCACAACTTAACATTAAAGCCTGCAATATCATAAAATTGTCAGATATTATATAAATAGATAACTTTAATAAGGAATGACAGACATCAACTCGCAAGCAAACAGCATTAAGAACTTTTAGAAGTATTTTGTCAGAAGTGCCACCCAAGTTGATTGTAACTATGTTATCCAGGCAGCTATCCCACTGTCTGGGTGACAGAGCTATATAAGATGACCAAACACAAAACAAGGAAATGAAGGGTATGTGTGTATGTGAAGTAATATAACAAGTAATTTCTTTAAAGGAAAGACATTCTGTTTCTTTGTAACATCCATCTTTACTTCTTACACGATGTCTTTATTCATTCCATTATCAGTATGGCCACATAAGAGACATCTGTAATTCACTTAGTTTCTGTATGACAAATATCATTGTCTTACTAATACAAATTACCAAACCACAAATGGAAGTCTAATATTTTCTCCTTTATACTCAATACACAACTCTCAAAAAAAGAGGCATTATCATATTCCAAAACACTAAAAAAGAAGGAACTCTCTCCCCTGATTTCTTAGTATTAATTAGCCTTGCTTATTCTTGACGGAGACCTCAACAAAAATTCAAACTGGTTAGCACAAGGATCTAATTAATATTAGTACTTGAACTAGGACATTGTTTCAAAGGCATAATTTTGAAGAGTATGTACACATCCAAGCGACACAGGAGTTGACACATCTTGCAAACAAAAGAAATCTCCAGAAAACCAATCTGCACCTTATAAAGGGAAGACAGTATTCAGACCTAGCTTCTCTTATATCACTGGTTTACGAGCACTACCTTTTACACTGAAAGAAGGGGAAGTGAGATTGTATTTAGACATTTCCTTTGTTTCAATCTTAGAAATAAACAAGTGACAGCGCAATGGGCATGTTTACTGTACCTGTCTGCAGTTCTGTACTAAATTCAGTTCTCTTTCTTTAAATTTTCTTTAAAATTTCTACTGTTTTAAAAAGTTGAATCATGAAAGAGAAATTACTAAATTTGCTTTTCTTATAGACGAGTCCAATAACCAACACCACATAAAATTTTACGGGTCTCTATATAAAGAAACCTTAGCCAACATGGTGCTTGAAATTCACCTGTAGAACATTCTGTTTATATTTTAGATTATCCATAAGCCTCTGGTTGCTTTTCTTCAATTTGATTAAAATGTTAAATAAATGCTTTTAAATCAAAAGATCATGTAGCTGATAATTACAGTTATTCCCACTTGAAAGACAGAAAGGTATATGTAATACAGTGATTCTTCCTAGAGATGATAGGTAAAGGATCTGTCACATCTCCTACAGTACATTAAGCAAAACGGGGCAGGAGGGCAGTTAAAGATTAGACTTCATTAAAGGTTAAATTATTTTTTAAAAATCAGCTTGGCTGCCCTTACCTTAAATTCATTCTTGTTCTGCAGGTCTGAAGTAAATAGCCTTAACTTCCTATCAGATGCAGCAGTACAAAACCTACACTCAACAGACAAAGAAAAGCCCTTCAGTCAATTAACATTGCAATAGTTTCCCTTCACTTTAAACCTGCAAAGTGGCATGTGAAGGAAAATTCAGATTTTGAAAAAAAAAACAAACCAAAAGCTTCTATCTTAACTTTTCTGCTTTGAAAACAAATAGAGTTACAATCGGAGCTTATCCATACCATAGTCTGTATCAAGTACCAAGAATACTTTTTAATGGAAAGAAATGCAAAACATTTTACAAAGCTAAATCTGAATCAACTGTCAATTACCTGAAATATCTCTCATAACTACCACTGAAACTTCCCTTGGAAGAAGTTAAATGGCAGAGCACAAAAAAGAACCCTCATTGTCAATGTTTTAAAAAAATGAAACATAAATTCATAAATCAAATAAATTCAATAAATCAAATCAATGTTTTAAAAAAATGAAACATAAATTCATAAATCAATCTCTTAACATATTTTAAACAAAATACTGTACAAAATGCAGCAGTAAGCAAGAGGCTTAAGCTTAAGCTTAAGAGGCTTACAAGCTATTGGGAACATGTTAGTTCTTAAGTGCATAGTTAGTGCATATTTAATA
Organism: Aegotheles bennettii; assembly: GCA_013398125.1. NCBI lineage: Eukaryota > Metazoa > Chordata > Aves > Caprimulgiformes > Aegothelidae > Aegotheles > Aegotheles bennettii. The sequence continues at coordinate 147,176 of VZRW01000868.1, read as the reverse complement.
TTTAACTATCTTTCTAGATGCACACCTCAGTGGGTCTCACAAATAGCATCTGACCTCCTAATCAGAGCTGATACTATGAAGATCATTACAAGTAGCTTTATAAAGCAGGCCATTACAATAGTCTCCTCCTCACTAAAGTTCTTAAAAGAATTACTTCTTCACAGATGTACAAAGAAAGAACTAACTACATTTTAGGTTCACTAAAATAAAGAATAAGGAAAAAATTACTGCTAGTTCACTGGTGGGAAGGGTAAGGGGCACAAGAAGTAGAATGACTCTAAGAATAAAAATACTATTCTACTGAAGTGTTCAGAGACTTTGTCTGTGATTTCTAAAGAGATTTCATCCATAAGCTTTAAACTTAGTCCAATATTAAGGAATTAGGGAAAACAGGTAAGAGACAAGGATTTACTGTACTCTTAAATACCTTATCTGGGGAGGTAAAGCATCAAGTCTGGTTTCTGGACTCCATGCTATGGCATCAACTCGGATTCCATGATGAAATGTTCTTAGCGTCTTATATTGCATGCCTTCCACTTCTGCATCCTCCTCCTACAGAAATATTGTAGTTAGCTAATCCAGAATGTCTCGATGACTTTCAACAATTCAGATTGATATGAAATTGAAAGGCTTTCAAAATTACACATATCTGGGATCTCTTTAGACTGTAACACCCTCAAAGTGAAAACCTAGAACATACAGAAAGTATTAACTTGACATATCTAAGTATGTAAAAATACATGAAATTATTGCAGATGCCAATGCGGAGCAAGACAATCAGAACTGGGCTACAAAGACACTGAGCCCATTCTTTGTACAAGTAATATGCTCACAGATACAACTAACAACATCTTATAACAACAAGGTAATTAAGTACACACTGCAATGAGAAGAAACAATGGGAACAAAAAGTAAACATGCCAGTTCAGCTATCTTCTCTCCAAATTGTTTTTACACTATGGAAAAAATGCTAGTACTTCCATAACAACTTTCTTCAAAGAGCAGGAGCTAGAAAGGTACCCTCAGTCATCTAACATGATCTAAATTACTAACTTGTCTATTCTTCCCACTGGTGAGCACACTGGATGGTGGAAAATATGAAACAAGAGTTAGGGTTGTAGACTCAGTCAATCAGTTGACCTCTAAAAAACCTTTAAGTTCTCAAAACACCTAATGGAGCACCTCAAAGGATATTCCTACAAAACATTCTCTGTCTCACAATTCTCCTTTAAAGTAAAGAACCTCACTGTATGCCCTCTGCATAATGCAGTGTCTGTGAAGAACCTAGCTGAGGAAGCATGAAATTATCCAGTTTTTCAGTGCTTCCTGAAGCAAGGGCTTTTCTTCCTCTACTTTGAAATACTCAATGACTCCACATTTGGAAGGGAAGGGAGGATACAGAAAAGCTACCTTGTACCTGTGGTTCTCAAAATTTTCATTAGTTTGTTTTCAAGGCCTACACCAGAAAAAAGATAGAGGGCAATACAGATGACAATAGGATTTTGTGGTTAGCACTAGGTGTTTTTCAGAAAATTTCCAACAGTAAGACTTTGGGGAATAATAAAAAGGCCAGTTATACTGTTATTCATATTAGATAAAGTACAAAAAAAATAGAAGTAGGTTGAAGAAAAAATGCTTAAAAATAGATTCCAACAGTTGCCTCCTATTGATTTTCAAGCATTTAGGCAAAAAACCCCTCTAATTACAAAAGATCTTATACAGTATAAAAATATATGGTATACAGTATTTCACATTTTAAAAACTTTCATAGTATGATGACTTTAAATAATTTCAAGGTAAGAAAACATATTTTACTGTTTCTAACAGTCCGTGAGAGAGATCCATTAAAAAAAAACCCCAACAATCAGAAAAGCAAAAAAAAAAAATTATGTAATTATTGTTACAGTCCTTCCTTAAATGAAATTTCTATAAAATTAACACAGACACTTTAGTTCTAAAGTTGAAAGTAGTTGTAATCTTTGCTGTTTTGCAGGCTAGCTGAAAGCTTTACAAGATAATTTAATCTAAATAGCAAACATACAGAGAACAAAATAAATCTGTGCAAAAAAAGGAGCCAACTACCCTGTGATTATGAAGAACAATGAACAGCAAGTATTAAGTCACATATTTCCAAAGTTGTGCGCTTAAGTTCTCAGATAGCAGTCACCAACATCAACTAGAAATATTAAAATGGGATTACTCTTCCAGTACAGCAATCTGTTTTCTTTGCAGTCTGTTCAGGGAGTGCAGTGATAAGATAAGCGGTAATTAACTCAAACTGAGAGGGGAGATTTAGATTGGATATTAGGAAGAAATTCTTTGCTGTGAGGGTGGTGAGACACTGGCACAGGTTGCCCAGAGAAGTTGTGGATGCCCACTCCCTGGGAGTGTTCAAGGCCAGGTTGGATGGGGCTTGGAGCAACCTGGTCTGGTGGGAGGTGTCCCTGCCCATGGCAGGGGGTTTGGAACTGGATGATCTTTAAGGTCCCTTCCAACCCAAACCATTCTATGATTCTATCAAAAGAAACTTTATACCAGCAGGATGGTAATTTATACCATTGTGTATTTTACATATATACTTTTATATATATATATATATATATAATTGAATAACAAATATCCCAGACTTGTTAATGTAATAAACAAGTAAAACTCTCTCTTGATTACATCAGGAATAGAGGAAACAGGGTCTTTGTGCAGTAGAGGTGCTGGCATAGTAAGTTTCAGGAAGCAGCTAATAAAAATCAACAATAACATAAACTAACCTGAAATCTGCAAGTCCCAACAACTACATAATTATTGCCACCATATGCAATGAGGGAACATGCATCCCCACTATCAAATGGATTGAATTTTACTACGTGCACATAATCTTCACAATCCACCGTGTAAGAAGTGTTTCTAGTAGAATCTTGCTTCATTTTCAGTGGACTAAGTCAAGGTATCACAGAAGCGACGCCTCCTCCAGGATGAAAATCTACATTCCTACATAGAAAGTTTTAAAAAGCACGCATTAGTCATTTGCATGAAGAAAAAATGGAAAAGGTATTTGTGGCACAACAAATCAAAATTTCCTGTAACATCATATTTAAGAACACAAAAGCGGCACTCATTATTATTAGATGTAGCATGTGATTTCTTCAATCAGAAGATTAACTAACCTAAGTAACATAGGTTCAAGACTGTCTCTGCAGACTTCAGCAATAACTGTAATTCTTGAGCTACTGTTGGCAACAAAACACCATGAAATTAAGTAACAGCACACATCAGAAGAGTCACATACAGAACTTTTAAATTTTCAAACAAATGACAACAAATCATACACTTCTGCCTTCAAATTCTCTTTGCTTGTGTACCTCTTTAAAGACTGTACATGTCTAACCGATAGCCAAGTTAATCAAGGCTGCAAAACCATAAGTGAGAATACTGCCATGCACAGTATTGAAACATGGTTTCATGACTTGAGCCACCCCAATGCAGACAGAGCACCTACACCTCTGTGTAGCAAAGGAGTCTCCTTCCCTGGAGACATTCAAAACCCGCCTGGATGCGTTCCTGTGTGATGTACTGTAGGTGAACCTGCTCCGGCAGGGGGGTTGGACTAGATGAGCCTTCGAGGTCCCTTCCAACCCTAGAATTCTGTGATTCTGTGATTCAGTTCTCAAGAACATCAGGTTCCTGTGCTGGAACACAAGAGGCCGAGATACGCAACTCCTTTCAGCTCCAATACAGATTTGACACTGGTTTAAGCCTTTTGGGGAAATGACACCTTTAATAACACACCATGTGGGAAAACAGCTTTAAACCCCAGGCCTTTGACAGATTTTGTCGTGTAATGATCTGAAGGTCCCGGCCCCAAGGACCGAGCGTTCTGCTTGGAGCCCCCTAGGTCTGGCAGGGGCACCCGGCGAAGCGGCTCCCCACAGCAGCGCTGGCCATGAATTAAGGTGACAAACCACCACATGAACACAGACACTGCAGCCGTGGAACACAGGCAGCCGTGCTCGCAAGGCCAAACGCAGATGTTAACTCTATCTGTAGGTTTCTTCTCTCACGGCTTCCCACGAGCACAGGCCACCAGATCAGCTCTAAGCAGAAATACCGGGAATGCCATCAGCTCCATCCCGAGAGGAAACACAGCTCGGGCAACCGGGCCGTGTGGGTGCCCCTTACCTCCCCCCGCCCCCCTTTCCCTGCAGGGCCCAGCGACACTGCCCGAGGCCGCGCCGGCCCCACGGCGCTGCCGGCCCT
>VZRW01000868.1:91774-142589 GCA_013398125.1 Aegotheles bennettii | reverse complement strand
AGGCCGGGCCGTGTCGGGGGCTCTGGGACGGCCGCAGCCGGGGGACGGTAATGGTGGTGTCGGCGGTGGTGTCGGCCCCCGGGGCTTGGGTTTGTTTCGCAGGCCCCTTGGCTTGTTCGGGCTGTGTCGCTGGGCGCTCGCTCCGGGTGCCGGGTGTTGTCCTTTGGGAACCTGGGGGCAGGGAGAGGAGCGCCTCGGGGGGGTTTCTCTGCCCACACTGACTCGCACTGCCCGCCTGGTTCACGCCACTGTGAAATAACCACGGATGTTGTCCCATTCAGACACTCGGAAGAGTAAATAATTGCACTTGACGTTACAGTCCTGCCTGTTCCCTGGTGTCTCCTGCTGTCCCCGCCCCTCTCCCGCCCTTCATCCCTTTTCCTGGTTGTCCCATGCCCGAGAGCCCGCTGCGGGCTGAGCCCCTGCCGGGTGAGGCGCGGGGGGCGGCTGGGTTCGTGCTCTGAAGTCACCGGTACGAGCATCGCTTCTGTGCCGCGGCGTTGGGCAGCTCTGCTTCAGCAAAGGACGAGTTTACGGGTGTTATGTTTCTCAAAGAGCCTCATGTACTCGTGTCTTGGCAAGAAGATGTAAAAGACCTTCCACATGAAGTAGTCAGAAACTGGTGCTGAAAGTTATTGCTAAAGGAAATAGGGGAGATAATGACTTATGGAATATAAAAAAGAAAAAATACTGCATGGCTAACAAAAGCATTTAGAGATGGCTTTGTTAGTAGGTCTTGGAAATATTAAATCTCTTGTTTCCAGGTTTAAAACGTTCTGATAGACACTGGTCTGAATGTATAGTGAATATGGATAGTACCGGAGACACTCCGGGGCATTCAGGCTCACTGCTTTCAGAGACAAAAGACTGTCATATTTGTGATAGCATTTATTTTATGTTGGCATAATATAAGAAGAAAGTAAGGGGTCTTCAGGAAGATGCATTATATATAAACACTTTTAACCCCTTATCTTCACAGTTGCGCTGTCGTAGTGAGCCAAGTCTCACTAGGCTTTTGGTTTAGTGTGAAGAGTTTGTTCTAGGAATGTGGTCTTCAAGAAGATACAGTAGCACGGCTTATTGGAAAATGAAGATGTGCATAGGTCTCTTGCATAGTTACATTCATTTTTATTTCTCTTGGAATCATAGAATCATTGAGGTTGGAAGAGATCTTAAATATCATCCAGTCCAACTGCCTACCTACATCAGCACTAAACCATAGCACCCAGCACCACATCCAGACGCCTCTTGAACCATCCAGGGACGGTGACTCCACCACCTCCCTGGGCAACCTATTCCAGTATTTAATCACCCTTACAGTGAAAAATTTTTTCCTAATGTCTAATCTGAATCTCCCCTGCTGCAATTTAAAGCCATTTCCTCTCGTCCTTTCACTATGGGCATGGCAGAAGAGACAGACCCCTGCCTCATTCCAACTTCCTTTCAGGGAGTTGCAGAGAGCGATGAGGTTCCCCCCTGAGCTTCCTCCAGACTGAACAAAGCCCCAGCTCCCTCAGTCGTTCTTCATAAGAAGTGTTTTCTAGTCCCTTCACCAGCTTTGCTGGACTTCTCTGGACATGAGATCTTAATTATTTCTGTCTTTTACTCTAGAAAATGATTGCTTTCCGTCAAAAAATTTTAAACTTGATCAAGTGTTTCAGAAGACAATGGCCTTTATTTTCAAACTCTGAAAGGACTACTGTATGTGGAGCAGACTGCATGCTGATGGCATTACAACTGTCAATGGCTGAAGTCAATAAACAGGTTAGCATTCTTTGTGTATGTTCTTGGTACTTAGTGCATCTCAAACTTTGTTCAATTACTGGGCTTTTTGCTTAGGCATCTACTTGAAATGGCCAATTTGGTCACTTGATTGTTGCTTTAACTGAGGCTCGGGTGCAGGAAGGCCCTAAAATTGGTATGCTTAAGCACACTATTGAATCAGAACTTAGAAGAGGAACCACAAGACGGATGGGAGAATGGAAGTGTTTTAAGTGTATATCTGAGTTCTAAACTTTAATATTAAATACTAGTGTATTTTTACTGATAATGTAACTTCTGTTTATGCCCATCAAGTGTTTCTTCTGTGCTGTAGATAATGGTGGAAGAACTGGGCATTAGCAGTCTTCTGAAACGTACCAAAAACTGTTGTAACATACAGTTAGGCCTTTGTGTGTGCCTCATATAAAGAGGATGATCTACGGATATCTTTTTAGGTCAATAAGCTTAATTATTGATGAAAACAAATTACCGTTGTTGGAAGACTTGCCCAAATGTCGCATAGTAAGTTAAACGCATAGCACAAATCTTTAGTTTAAAAAACCCAAAACCAGCACAAAATAAAATCACACCAAAACCAGACCCTCCAAACCAACAAAAACCCCCAAACAAACAAAACCTGCTTCAGTTTGTACACTCCTAGTTGCAATGTATTATTTAAGAAAATTACCACTTTTGCTGGAAGAAGCTTATATCTTGAAAGAAGTATTTCTAGAATCACTCTTTAACCTAACTGAATTAATCACCAGAAAAATATTTGTAGTCTAAAGTGTGCAGAATGGGGGTATCTCTTGTCTAAACATTACATATAAAACTGATCTGTTCATCCCCACTGTAATAAACATTACAGCAGAAATATTAGAATCCCAAGATTCTACATTTGTACTTCATAGAGTGTAATATATTCCAGCCAGGATCCCAGCATCCTTACAATACCTGTGTAGGTAAAACTAGAAAATTACTGCTCATCAAAATCAACTCTCAGAGAACTGATAAAGGACGGTAATGTAAAACTACCTGTGTAGTGTTTGTTGTGATTCTCAAGGGAAAGCTACAAACATTTTTCCAAACTCTAGGAACTAAAGTGTGTTATTCTGTTGGATGCCAAAAATTGCAGACATGATAAAGATGATATTTTCTTGGTTCATTGTTACTTCTTTCCTATCAGCTTACAATAAGCTCTTTCCTTCTCCTAGAGGTAACTGGTTAATTCCACTTTCTCCTTTTTTCTCCAGCAGCAAAGATTCCTCTCGTCTAAATGTATATTTTCTCTCAGAGATGATCTAGCAAAAATTAAAGCACTTATTTTCAACTCATTTAATTTTGAAATTTCCTGCTTTTACTTCATATCTGAAGAAAGACCAGATGCTGAAAATCTAATTTGTTTTTTTTTTATTAAAATAGTTTGTCTAATAAGACAAATTAGCAGTACGTTTAAACCTTGTCTTGCATATGTGGATTAAAACTATTTTAACATTTGCATGTGCTGGCTCTGAAGCTCAATTTCTTCATAGGTCCGTTCCAATCTCAACCACTCTGTGATTCTGTGAAAAATTAATCATACTGAAGAATACCTAAGATAAAGTCTCTTGGTAGCATCATTATCTGTGTGGTGGTTATGCATAGCAGTCTTGATTACACATGCTTCAAAAATTGTTACTGACCATTTGTTTGGGAAAGGCAAGAGAGAACATGATGTTGCTGAAATACACATTACTTTCCGTTTTTTAAAACATTTTCTGTCAAAATAGAATCTTTGCTATGTAGTTAGCCCTAGAAAGCTTGCAATACCTACAAAATACTAAAAAATAATGGCTCCAGGCATGAAATGTTGATACTGGATTTGAGACTTTATTCCAAGTCCAAGGAAACTTAACATACTATGCTACCAAGAAATGGGGATCTTTTATGATTCATTTTTTCTATGTCTATGAAACACAATGCTTGCAATGTCTACCACTGAATGAAAGTATCGAACTTTCTGTACTTCCTTAAGCTATTAGCCAGTTGGCATGTACTTACTGCAAAACTCTGCATTTTTTTTAATTTTAAAATCAGGGACTCTTGACAAATTAACTGTGTAATAGAATACATTGTCACATTGAGCACCTTATCATGAAGGTTAATATCTGGAGTGCAATTTTATTTGGATATAAAGTCTTTTTGCAGCACTATTATAAACTGTACCAATCTCTGCAGGTCCTTGATCTGGTGAGGAAAGGGTTTTGATTTATTAGATACCATATTGAAGTTGTACTTCAACTTGGTACTCCTGGAGGATTTTGTGTCAAAACAAAGTGAGAAAACAAGATTATTTTTTTTCTCTAACCTACTCCTGTTTTGATCTGTTTAAACTGGATTATAATGTGATTACATGTTTCATTTTTTGAGGGACTGAAATGGAAAACAAGTGCTTTTCAGGAAACATATATGCCATTTTAATATTCTGATAATCTGTGGAATAGCATGCAGGTTCATAGTGCTGAATTATCATAACCCATGCATAAATTAGAAGTCAAAATGTGCTTTGAAAGTAACATGCATGAGTATTCTTTAATTTTCACTCCTAGTTAATGTTGGTTACAGTACTAGTAGTGGATAGGTGGGCATTGCTTTAATGTATTTGTTAGATCTATGTAGCAACATTATTGATGTTATGCTAACGTATCACTGTACTAACACAGAAAAAAAAAGCTGATTTTATTTTTTTTTTGGACATGACATATGTTTTCTCAAATTACCACTTCAAGCAAGGTAGTAGAGTTCTGTTTACTGGCTTAGGGATGTAAATGCCTGCCATGATGAAAGCTATTTCTGCAAATAAATAACTTTATGTAAGCAATAGTCCTGTGAAAGTCAGTATGTCTTTTCTTATGAGCAAAGTTCAGTATACATACCTGGTATTTTAAAGATCAGGAACAAATACTGCATTTAACAAAACTCAACTGTAAAGGCAAAGCACTGGAAAACTTCAACTGTAACTAAGACTTTGTTTATTATAAACTTAAGTATTTTAGATTATAATAGTTTTTAAAAAATATATATATGCAGCTTGTTTTAAAGTTACTTTTAAAGCTACACTGAACATATAATGTAATTATTTTTGCTTTTTTTCTGTTCTGTTAGCACCATGGGGATTTCACAGTATCACTTAGTGATGTGTTGGAAACTTGGAAATATTTGTTACATGACAAACTGGGATTATCATATGAAAACATGAAAGAACCTGAAAATTATTCTGACCTAAAAAAAGCCTATCATGCCTTCTTAACAAGAAGCAATATGTTAGATCTAATAGACATATGTCAGAAGTGCTATGGCCTTGGACTTGTATCTGAAGATGAAAGCATAGCCCCTGTAAGTATTTTGTTTGATCTCTGATATTGTTTTGACATATTTTTTTTATTCGAGTTATGGATTTATGATACTCATGTTGAGCTTCTCATGAACGAACACCTCCAAGTCCTTTTCCTTGGATCTGTTCTCAATCCATACTTCACCTAGCCTGTATTTGTGCATGGGATTGCCCCAACCTGTGTGCAGGACCTCGCATTTGGCCTTGTTGAACTTCAGGCAGTTTGCATAGGCCCACCTCTCAAGCCTGTCAAAGTCCCTCTGGATGGCATCCCTTCCCTCCAGCATGTCGACCACACAGCTTGGTGTTGTCAGCAGACTTGCTGAGGGTGAACCTGATCCCACTGTCCATGTCATCAACAAAGATGTTAAAGAGAACCAGTCCCAGTACTGATCCCTGAGGAATGCCACTCATCACTGATTTCCACTTTGACATTGAGCCATTGACCACAACTCTTTGAGTGCCACCATCTAGCCAATCCTTTCTCCACTGAGTGGTCCATCCATCAGATCCATGCCTCTCTAATTCAGAGACAAGGGTGTTGTCTCTAAATTGAACTGGTCTTTTCTCCATGAAAAAGTGGTCAAATATTGGAACAGGTTGCCAAGAGAGAATGTAGAATCTCACCTTTGGAGATATTAAAAACTCGGCTTGGCGTGTCACTAAGCAACCTAGTCAAACTCATCCTACTTTAAGCATGGGTTTCTACTGGATGATCTCTATAGGTCCCTTTTAAACTAAATTATTGTATGATTCTATGACAAGTATGCTTGTAACCAGCTTGCCTATTTCCTTAAAGGTTCAGAGAACCTGTACTCAAACACTGATGTGATTATTAGGCACAAAAGAGATTTTAAGGAGAACTGAACTTTGGGAAGGGCATGGAAACTGATTTTCCTAATTTTCTTTTCTTCCCATTTTCTTGGGGAAAATAGAGCACTTGGGTGGATTAATGAGCTCTTCCTTAACATGGTATAGTGTATTATATGTTGTCCCAAACATACACTTGCACTAAAAGCAGCTGCTTATTACATAACTGTTTGAGATATCTTTTAGAACGTAATTTGAATCTTACACCTTATTTCTTTAATAAAACAGTTACTTTAAAAGACTAAAACCAAAAGTAGGTTGTAAGGGCTGCATTAAACTCAAAACACCCGCAAACTGGTGGAGACATAGTTCTACCAGGTTTTATTGCTATTGTTGCTTTCTTATCATCTTCAATATAAGTTTATCCTAATCTTATTATTATAGGTTCAACTGTTGGAATTTATTTCTGGCATAACGAATGTACAAGAAAATAATGGTTCTCTTCTTTCTATTCCTTCTACACCGGTCAACAAACAGGGCCATGAGAACATGAAGGTAAAAATAATTTCTGTCTCTTTTATAATGTTCTGTATATATTGAAAAGATAACATAGTTTCCTTATTGGTACTAAAATGTTGCTGGTTTAAAAAAACATCTGTCTTGAAACACCAAGGAATAAATTTTTATACAAGTATGCTAACTCTCAAACATTGACTTGACTAGGAGTGAGATGATTTGCCCAGTGCTGCAAAGGGATGTGATAGGTGACGTAAACTTCTTTGATTTAATTATATTAGCTTGTATTCCCTTCTATACGAAAGAAATCTGAATAGCCACTGTAGCAGTTATGTAGGTGGAGCTGGGACACGATTTATGTCCAGACTCAATCTGTGGGGTTTCTGTGATTGAAATCTGCTCAGAGCCAAGGGAAAAATTACTGAATCTGACACAGAGCTGGCAAGTTGTTTAAAATATTAGCCTATTTGAAGTTAATGAAAATCCTTATGTGATTTAATAGTGCTAGTATTTTGCTTTGGGATACAAAAAGAATATCTGTGAAGAGGTTTCTAAGTAGAAATTGATAGCCAATTTTAATAGCTAGAATCCAATTCTCAAATATTTTGTGAATATTCAAGTCCAGTATATGTAATTTTAACATATTAACCATGCTTGCTTTTGTCAATACTTCCAGAATCCCCATACATAAAGTAGCATTTTGAAATTATGCAAGGTGAAATTCTTACTCTTCCAAAAATCATATCTGTACATATCTAATGAACTTTTTTTTTTAAAAAAGGAGCATAATTTAGCAGTGGGATGACCAATTTGTGTGGTGCTTTCTTATACAGGTGACAAACCTGGCAAAGAAGTGTGTTTGTTCATATTTAAGTCTGTTGGTGAATTCTAAGGATGATCTGGCACTGGCTTATATTCTAAATGTTCCTGACAGAGGACTTGGTAGAGAAGCCTTCACTAACCTTAAACATGCCTCACAGAAGAGAAAAATGTCCTTTTTCCTGGTATGTGTGTCAAATAAAACTTGCTGTAGATCGGGGGCAATTAAATAGGTCTATGAACATATAATGTTGCTGTAATCTCATATGCAAGACTGACATTTTCAAGCCAGGTCAAATACCACCATAAACATTGGTTTTGGTTTGAAAAGACACAACAGAGACTCTATGTGAAGAAATGGGTGTATGCTTGGTCATGAGATCTAAAGATGCACAGGAAAATAATCATGTGCGTGTGTACCTCTAGAGCTTCAAAAGGTGATATTGTGAAAACAGTAATTGAGACTGTTCGTTGCAATGGTGACTAAAATCCTGAAGTTTACAATCTTAAACATGGATATAAGATACACTTTTTAGTATTGATTTTAACATTTGAAATCTTAGTAAATAGTATGAAGTGAGGTCATAAGTATGCATGTCAAAGAAAAAAAGACAAAGAAAGAAAAGATGACATTAGACTAGGTGTTGCTGCCTACCAAATACCTTGAAAAGAAATGAGGTTGGGTTAAATAAATATCACAAAGCAGTATTCACATTAACAAAACCAAGCCACTAACTGCATTACAATGCATTTCAGTTTTAAATTGCTGTAAGTATTTTGGTTAAATAGTAAACTAGCATTTTTTTGTGTGTTTGTTGTACTTGAGACATCTGGAACCTAAAGTATTTCTGTGTACTTGTTGCTTTACTTAGAGCAACCTGGTGGCAAAACCCTGCCTTTGACGTGTACACTAGAACAGAGGCCAAAATTTGAGAGTATTGCAGTTTTTCATCTTTGACTCAGAATTTGGGGAGTGTAATGCTCTCCATTCATTTGCAGCTTGATCAATCTTGAAATACTCTTCAAGATATGATTGATATGGGACATTCCTGCTCATTTTATTCTTAAAGGCAGAGGGATGGCAAAAACCCCAACCTCAAAACAGTGGTATATTCTTTCCTCAATGCTCTTGTATAGGAATATAAAAAGCTACAGCATCAACATGCAGTGCTTACAGAGGTTTGTTGCTAAAGAATCTAGTTTCATATGTGAGGTGCATTTATACTTAGAGTAGTTATAGTCAGCACAGAGTCATCTCAAAAATAGTTGGAATGAGTAATAATTCTTTCTCCAAAGAACCACTGTAGTACCACACATTGAAAATCAAATTTTGCATACACAGTGGCCTCAGTGCAGACAACAGCAGACCAAGGAAAACCAGTATGGGTGCGTAATAGTCACTGAAGCAGCTGCATTCTCAGATTCATTTTTTTGTTTGTTTGAATAAATATGGAAAATTTGTGAAATCTCAGTTCCAGGATTAATTATTTTAGCTCCTAATTCTCTTCTACAAAAAAAAGTATGTGTTTAGACTGGATTTATTACCTTTTCCTCACAGCTGCCAGAGGGGAAACTCTATCATGTAAAGAAGTCATCTTTTTTGACATATGTGTCTTGTAGAAATCTTGCAAAGCCAGAATATTTTCCACTGGGAAGGCAAGGTCCTATGAACTGTATTTGATCCACAAAAAATTTTCAGTGCAAAGGCAGGAATAGTGGCAGGTTTACTTTCTTTGATAGAGTAATTCCAGTTGTACTCTTTCCAGTCCTAAGAGCTTTATGATTTGGCTGTGCAGTCTGAAATGAAGTTATATGTAAAATTGATATTACTGCATCTGTGACAAACATTGGTTTGTTATCTTTACTTTCACTTCTCTGGAGGTCTGCTAAGCTTTTTATTCTGACTGTTGCCTTAAAATTTGAGGAACTGCCCTCTAAGGCATACTGCTTTTGGGACATGTCTTGTTTTCAGTATCTATATAGCATATAAAAATGTATGGAAGCTTGAATTGGGTACCTGTGGTGACAGATGCCTTAACTGTCATAATTTTTCAGAAGCTTTGAGTATATATCTTTTTTATTTGTACCTCTGAAAGAAATGTACTGCTGAAGTCAACTTTTATATGTTAAAATTACTCTTGGGTCACGGGCAGCCCTCTGAATATGAGTAGTTTTGGTGAGATCAGCATGAGCATTTAAACAGCAGCAACAACAAAAAAATTCTGTACCCTGTGTTACCAAAGTTTTTTTCTAAGCTGTCAAAAGGCCAATGTAAATATCAAATTAGCTGGGTCATTTTCACTTGGATTGTGTTTTTTTTATACTGCTGCAGTGTTGATCTTGCAAATATTTATGGTGATATGTACAAAGCTTGCCATTAAGAGGTATTCTGTTAATTTCAGTTAAATTATTTCTGCTGTCAACCTGCTATTATATACTGTTTGCAGATCTGTAGGAGAGGCTCACTTCAACATGCGTACATTTTGCATTTTTCTGTGGTTTTATGTTTCTGAATATTTCTCCTAATAGATGGCAACATCTTTTATCCGAACCATAGAACTTGGAGGAAGAGACTGTGCATCTTCATTATTTGATCCTTTAAGAGTCCACGTAAAGGGGCTTTCAAACTTTGTTAATTTTATTGACAAGCTGCAAGAAATTGTTGGTGAAATCTTAAATCCAAGGTAATAGAATTACTGCTGTGTTTTTGTCTTGTTGAGCACTTTTTTTTTCTTTTGCATGAACCTCGAGGAGGAGGAATGAAAGAAAATCTGATTTTCTTCTTTAATACTTCAGACTAAATGTTTACAACCTAAACCTTATTAGAAAGTACAAATAGTTGAAAAACAATTGGCGTAAGCTTACAGATTTTAGAGTTTATTTTTTGTATTAATTTTTATCAAATCGGTGTATGTATGGCTATTTGGTTAGTGGCCTAGTTCCAAGTGAACTTTCAGATTTCAGTCTTGTGGTTCTGATAAGTACATACACTGGTAAGTAATTTACTTCCTTTTGTTTGCTAATTACTTCCTTTTTGTCATTTCATTTTATATACCCTTATATAAAGAAGTCTTTATTGCTGCTGAGAAATGACAACATTGGTTATCTAGTCTTTCTTTTGTCTTCTTTTTAAATACACAAGTGAAGCATACAAATTATTTCTTAGGAAGGCTCTGGTGAAGTCACTGATTCTGAATATTTTTTAAGACCTGAAGTTAGTCTTTTGGACAGGATTGTAAATGTGAGATTAATTAGAGAGAAGTGTAAGTGTAACATGGGAATTTGAATTGGTAAGTGCCAGCACTAGAACAGAGAGAAGGGCAATTTTCTTGAGCATTACAGAAGTTGGTAATTTTTTTCATTTATAATCAGTAGTTTTTCTAGACAAAACTTTGGCAAATCAGCTGTAATAGTTCTGTCCTTGATATTAAAGAACCTCTTTTTAGTTTGAATTGAGTCTAATCCACACACATTGAAAACAAAATGTTATGAGCAAGCCATAAGCATTGTTTAAATTACTGTTCAGATTGCATTGAAGCTGGAATTGGGAAGTATTTCTGAAGTTGTTATACAATTGTGGGGTTTTTTTACTTTTTAGTTCTGCTTCTTTTTTTTGGTTTTGTTTCATTTCCTGGATGCCAGAGATATGCTGTCTGTGCTGGTGATTAAAGAAAACTTTTGACTCAACAGCTAATGTATGCTTTATTCTTTATTTAAATTGTAGCTGACACTGTACATTGATAAAAATGAGAAATAGAAAAACATTTATATGCATGAACTTTTTAGGATGGAAAAACAACTTTTTTCAGATACATACAGTTCAGCTAAATGTAACATAAAATGCTACATCTTGTTAATTACCCTTCTGTTTAAGGCTTGTGAGAAAAATCAGAGTGGGATAATTGTTTGGAATTATGAATTTTCTGGAGCTTGGAAATTCTTTTCAGCATTCAGCTATTTATTCTGTTGCTTTCTCTGCTGTACCTGCTGTTCCATTTATTCTGGGATATAAATCTCATTCTGGTGTGTTCATTAGGGTGCGTGTACACCTCTAGGTGTCGTTGATTGTATCACTGACCAAGAATGGAAGGTAGCTGTACTGTGGTGTTTCTAGTATCTCTTGTACTCTGTACGGATTTTATAACCTCACGATGTAAAATACTACTATTGTTTATATATACCATAGCTCAGTGCTTATATAAATACAACAGTCAGTTGGCTATCTTTGAAAGAATCTTCATTAGTATGCTGAAGTTATAGGACTAGTATACAAGTTAGAAACTGTAAGGGTCATAACACTGGTGAACAAAAAGAGATTTTTCTTAAGTGTTTGGTAAGCCATATGAGCGAGGACTGTCTGTATGCCCTGCATGTGATGTGACAGTTATTATGAATTCCAGAAGATGTAGTTTTACACAAGTAATTTCTCTAGTTCTGTTACTACTGCAATCTAAAGATCAGAGGAAAAAAAATCAACAATGCAGCAAAAGTTTCAGTTGCTTAGTCTTTAGAAGCCTGCTGAGAAATCTAAGAGCAATCTGGACAACCTATCTGTGGTACTGCTGTTTCTTTGATGTAGAGATTAGCCAAGCTATAAAAACTCGGTCTCAGTATTTGCTATGCCACAAGAAAAATGCTGTATTTTTTGTTGTTTACTTAATGATTAGAAGTTTGTTATTTCAGTTTCATCTTGTTTCAGTGGAGATCTTATGAAACTTGAACTTGCATAAAATACAAAGTAGCCAAATAAATGCCGGGACATTGTGGAACGCGTCTTGAAAAGAGGCTTTCTTCGTCTGCCTGAGTCAAGTTCCTTTGCTTTGAAAACCTAGAAACCATATTGGAGATGTTGTACGGTGATGGGATGTACTTAAGAATATTTTTAACATAGGAGGAAATACAGTGCAAGCAAGTATCTGCTAACCTATGAAGAATAACAAAAATGTGTTTCTCATCCCCAAGTCATTTGGCTAAGAAAGTGAACAGTAGATGAGATGAGGGAAGGGAAAGCTGTCAAACGGTGTGGAAATTTATTGAAACTGCAATGATTTGATTCAAATATGGCATAAAGTGTAAGCAGACCTGATAGCAGGGGAAATTGAAAGATATAATGAACTTTGGTAGTTTCAAGGTGTATTAACTGAGCAGAATGAACATTTTTACAAATCTCTGGAATTTTTAAATAGTTCAAGTTTGCCCCTCCTCATTCTCCAGATGTTTAAATTAGAAGAAATCACTAATCTTTCAAGAGTCAGTAGCATGAACATTCCTTAAAAGTTTGGGAATGCCATAAAACTTGTAAATCTAAAATTATTTACAGATTCTGTACATATCAGACTTGGACAATGCTTATGCAGTAAGCAAAGAGCTGGGATGTTCTACTTTTTGTGGCTGTTTCTTGACAAGAAACATATCAATGTTGTATTTTTCAGTGAAGTGGATGACCTGAGGATCTGGAAACTCTTTTCTGTTGATATAAATGAAAAAGTGCAGTAGTAATCCATCCAGAAATTTCTGGAAATCCTTCTCTTTTAGGCCAGACAATAATGCTTCTTGAATCTGGAAAGAACTTATCCTGTTTCTGGAATGAATTTTTTCAAGTCTGTAAAAAACATTTGTGACTTAAAACTGAGTGATGGAAAGGCATTTGTCTTATTGGTTACTGCAATTGCTGGTTCATATAGATGTGTATGTGTCTATATATATTTTTTTTTTTAAAGTCCCCACTGATTATTTTGTAGAGTGGCAAAGTTATTAGATGGGCAGTAAATTTTCTTCTCGAATTGGGCTCTGACTTCACTGTAGGCACTGACCACTAGGTGACACTATTGCACAGCTCACATTAGTAGCTGTTTAAATCTAAAGTTGGCTATACTGTTTCATTCAACACATCTCAGCGAATGTGATGCTTTGGAGTAGGTCTTCATTTCAGGTCCATGAGCAATCTTCTACAGTCAATTGTAGAAGTTACACAGCTTGACTTGATCATGCATGTGGTTTAGTGCATTGCACTTTCCCTCGACAGGGAAAATGCTGTTTCTCATGTGTTGCCTTTGTGAACCTGTGATTGCATCTGGAGATGCGGTAGTATTTTGAGGAGAGAGAGCATATGAGACTTTATCTGGTCTCTGCTGAATGTTTGAGTTAATTGGATAGTGTTCATGCATCCCTGGAGTTTTGTGTTCTAAAGTTGCTGGAAAGTTGTGCAAGTGTATGCAAAACACTGTCTATGGGACTCCTTAAACTTAAAATCATGGAATAATTCAGATTGGAAGAAACATCCAGATTTTTTTTGGCCCAACATTCTGCTCAAAGCAGGGTCAGTTGTGAGGTCAGCCTGGGTTAATCAGGGCTATATCCAGTCAAGCTTTGCGCAGTCTCCATCCTTGGAAGTTTTAAATCTCTGTCTTGGCAACCTGTTGCTTGAATGTCCTCATGGTGAAAAGTTTTTTTCCTTATATTGAGCTTGGACCTCTCTTGTTTCAATTTATGCCTGTTGTCTCTTTTCCTTCCACTAACTGCCAACATGAGGGTGGGTATTGGAAGGCTGTTAGTAGATCCCCCTGAAGTTTTCTCCAGACTGAACAAGCTGTTCCCTTAGCTGCTTCTCACAGGGCATGTCTCCCTGACCATCTTGGCAGCCCTCTGCTGAAATTGCTCCAGTTTATCAGTGTCCTTCCTGGACTGGGGGGCCCAAAACTGGATGCAGTATTTTAAATTTGGTCCAAGGAGTGCTGATTAGAGAGGGATAATCACATTCCTCAGACTACTGGCTACGCTACTGTTGATGCAGCCAAGGATACTGTTGGCCTTCTTTGCTGCCAAGGCACACTCCTGGCTCATGGTTAGCTTGCTGAACATGCACCAAGACTCCCAGGTTCTTTTACTTAGAGCTGCTCTCCAGCCCATTGCAAGGGTTTATCCCTTTCCAAGACTTTGCATGTTCTGTTGAATTTCATATGGTTCCTGTTAGCCCATTCCTCCTGTCTGTTTAGTTATCTCTGCATGGCAGCTCTGCCCTCAAGCATATTGACCATTTCATCCAGTTTGGTGTCATCTGCAAACTTGAGGAGTGTGTATTTTTATCACTGAGTCACTGCCAAATATTTTAAAAAACAACAGGTTCCAGGATAGGCCCCTATGGTACTCCATTTGTTACAGCCTTCCAGATACAGTACAACATGTTTACTACCTTCTGTGTCTGATCATCCAGCCAGTTTTTAACTCGTCTCTTTGCCCATTCATACAGACTGTAACATCCAAACTTGTATGTTGGCAGTGTTCTGACAGTGTTGAAATCCTTGCTACAATGAAGGTAAATGGCATCCACCATTCTCCCCTGGTCTGCAAAACCAGTCATTTTATTATAGGAGGCAAACAGATCGGTCAGGCATAATTTACACTTAATAAATCCATGCTTACAGTTACCAGCCACCACCTAATCCTTCATGTGCCCACAAATGTTTTCTCAGGGGGACTTTTACATTATTTTCTCAATGAACAAAGTAAGGCTGATGAACCTGTGGTTCCCCAAACTGTCCTTTTGGTCTTTTTTGCAAACATTTGCTTTTCTGCATTTGTCAGGAACCTCCCCTGATCACCAGGACATTTCAAAGATGGCATAGAGTGGCCTTACAAGGACATCAGCAAATTCTATTAGTGCTCTTGGATGCAGCCCATTTGTTTCTATGGACTTACATGGGCTCAGTTCTGCTAAGTAAAACCTGATTTGATCCTTATCCACTACTAGCAATTCTTCCCTGAAAACTTCCTCTGATCAGAAGCCTGGGAGACCATGTTGGTGAAGACTGGAGCAAAGAAGGCATTGACTAACTCAATTTTACCTGTGTCCACTGTTGCAAAATCTTCTGCCTTTCTTTGCTTAGTCTTTTAATACAAAAGCAACAGGTGAAGCTACTTTAATGATTATTCCTTCCAACTCTCAGCTGGGCTGAGCTTTGACTTCCTTGACAACATCCCTGAAAGTCAAGGCAATGTTTCTAGATTATTTCTTTGTGACCTGTCCCTTCACCATCCTGTGTAAAGCATTTTTTCATTGAAGTTCTGCCATCAGTTCACTGTTTAGCCAAGCCAGTCTACGGATATTTCTACACATTTTCTTGAGTATTGTGTTGGACCGTTTTTGTCCTTGTAATATGCTGTCGTTAGTAACATGTCAGCTTTCCTAAGCTCCTTTCCCTTTTAGAACTTCCTCACATGGCTTCCATGTACCAGTTCACTGTATAAGCTGAAATCTGCTCTTCTAAAGTAACAGTCTATACTCTGCTACCTGCTTTCTTTGCTGCCCTAGGATCTTGAACTTCACTACTTTGTGATTGCTACAGCCAAGGCTTCAATTGATTATTTTTTCCCCTCCACATTCCTGACCAATTCTTTCTTGTTAGTGAATAGCAGACCCAGCTGTTTGTAACCGCATGTGTCACTCATCCACTGTGCCTGACACCCTCTAGAAATCTTGACTGCTTGCATCCCATTGTGGTGGTCTTTCAGCAGATGTTGTGGTTGTGATAATAAAGTACCCTATAAGAACCAGGGTCTGTGATACAGAGTCTGCTGAGAGTTGCTTTAAGTATACTTTGCCGCTTTCCACCCATATGTTGGGGTGTCTGTAACAAACTCTAACCCTGATTCACAAGCTCTCTATGAGCCGCTTGTTTGTTCGATACCTCTCCATGCCTCTGAGCTGCTCCTGCATATAGACAGCACTCCCCCACCTTGTCTTCTCTGAAGAGCTTGTTGTATTCATCCTTCTTAGCACTCCGGCTCTCGGGCTGTCCCACCATGTCTTACTTATTCTAATGAAGTTGTAGTTCTGTAACCATGAGGAGCTTATATTCCTCCTAACTTGTTTTATTGTGTTTTACTGAATAAATCTCTCTAAATGTTTTAGATGTGTTAGATGTTTGGATGTGTTTAGATGTTTAGGTGTGCTGTTCTCAGTAAAATACTGGGAACTTAAACACTCAGAACTTAATTTCTCAACTGGTAGCACCACTAAAATGAACAATGTTTTGGTATTTAAATATTTACAGTGAAAGTTACTGATTATATAGAATGACCCAAATTAAGACCATATTATCATTCCACCATGTTAACAAACATTGTGCTTGTGACTTAGTTTAAAATGTTCTTGCATTTTGAAGAAATAGAAAAATATCAGAAAGGCTGATGTAAGAAAATAATTATTTTATAAGAAAAAAAAATTAGGTTTAAATTGAACTCTTAAAAAATTTTCTCTGAAAATGCTTGCCACTTCAAAGATTAACGTGCTTAAAGGTAATTTTGAAGTGAACTATCTCCGTTACTTATACATTTAACTTTATAATGGAAATACTGATATGCTTTAAATCTTCATTTAAACTTTATGTTGAGAATGTTTTAAAATATATTTAGAAGTAAATGATCTTTAAAATAAACTTGTTTTAAATTGGATTTGCAAGAAAAAAAGAGAGCCTTAGCTGAAAAAGCTGATCTTTTGAGGATAAATCTGACTTAGCACGCTTCAACTGTGAGTCTGAAGTGCTCCAATTGTACAATACTGCATTTAATTAAGTGGTGATTTTTGTAATTTGCTATCCCTTTCCTTTACTTCCTAATTGAGGCTGGTGCTGGAGTGTACACTAACCTTTATATCCGATATACTGAAATTCAAGTACAGTCCCTTAATTGAAATAAAAAAAGACACAGAGGCTGTGGTTCCGTGACTCTTGTGTATCGGTACTGGGTTGAAAACTCTTACCCTTATGCCATCATACAGATATCAAATTACTAGTTCATCTGTTTCCATGGCTTCCTTTTAAGTCAGATTTGAGAAGCAGTCTGGCAGCTCCCTGCCCATAACTCCAATCCTGATAACTTTCAGTAAATAACAGGAAAGTGATTATGTCTAGAGGGAACTATTAAGTTGGATATGTTATGGTGGAACAATGGACCTGTAGCATGGAGCTCACATGGTTGCTCATCAGAAAACTTATTCTGAGAATAGTTGTTTAGTTTTATCGTAGCTTCTTTACTGGACTTGAAGAGCATTGCTTGGTATGGAGAATATAAAAATTAATCTTGGTGAGAGCAGACACTGACAGAACACCAACTTTGTTTTTTGCAGTAAGTTCTTGGGAAGGTACCAGATCTTTTAGATGGTGGTACTTCCTGAGGAAGAGTCACTTTGGTTTCTTCCACCAAGCTAAAAGATAGAAATTTTTGGCAATACAGCAAAAGTGGCAACAGCAACATAGAAAAATACTTAACAACAGGATTATTTTTTTCTGTGCTTTTATTGTGGGTCTAATAACCTACAAAACTCTAAAGGGACTAAGGTACATTCTTCACCTATATTTGGTTCTGTATGGTTTAAAAAATTAGAGTAGTAATGCATGCGTCCATTGTTTGAGGTGGAAATTTTGAGTAATATGAGTGTTTTGATATAGTTATTTCTTTCTTTTACAGATATATTTAAAATCAAAATAAGTTCACTGATACAATTTTATTGTTGAAATGTTGAAATTAAATAAATATGAACTACTATTTTTTTAAATTTATGCATATAACTTAATTAGAAAAATAATTTGGTTTAATTTAAAGGTACAATTACTGCTCTGTTAAGAGCATTTGTATTTTGTGTTTTTCATTTAAATTTTGCCCTGCCATTTTACCCAGGTAGATCAAGCTCTAATTGACATCCTGCTTTTTTTAGCGTTTGAGAATAGACTTAGATTGCTGCTCTCTTCATATAGTTCTAGATTTTAAAATTGGATAATTTGATATTTCAATATGAACTGTTCAGTTCATATCAAGTTCTAGACCAGCTTCCTAAATCCATAACAAAGAAAAAGGCTGTGATTTCATACCTCATGATCACTAAGTATTTGTATTCTGTTTTAAGACATTTGTTCCCACTACATGAATTAGATAGCTATATATTTGCCATCTATTTTTTATCTCTGTTGAAGAAGTTGAAATGAATGAATAAAAGTGTTGATCTTAGGACAATAGAATTTTGATATATTATTTTCTGTTCTTGGAATAGGCTTCAGGAGGCTGTTCTGCTTTTTATCAGGTTTTGAATATTGTCCATATCCTCAACTCTTTTTTTTCTGTATGCTGCTTTAGTATTTTCCACAAAATATATATTTCCAAAAAATAAATAAAAGTGCTTCTGCATCATGTTAAATTTGTACACTAAGGCCTCAGTTCTATAAGAAGAGCTCCTGCCAATGTAATTTAGATTTTAGGCAAACAGGGGAGCCTGGTTTATGTGATAATCTCAGTAGGAACAAAATAGAGAAGGCATGCAAATTAGTTAGTTATAAATTAGTTACTTCAGCATAAGAAAAGACATTTTGATAAGGAAAATGAGATAGAAATAGATAGGACTGGGGCATAGATGATGTAAGACAAAAGGCTTCAAGTGGCCACAAGATCTGAGAATACTTTTAGTAGGAGCAATCTGTGACAGAAAGTATGATTTATACAATACCTAGTTAACAGGTAGAGTTTTACATTGTACTGTTTTTTTAAACTCCCTTTAGAAACACTGATGCAAGTAAGGGGTTTTTGTGATTCATTTTATCTTCATGTAGACATCTGTTTTTCTCTGGCTACAAGACAAGTGAGATGAGTCCTATCTGTACTGTGTACTACTCTTTCAGTAATGGTTCATGCTGAAGATGGTAAGCCATTCCTTCTGTCAGTTGATCTAAAGTGTTTGGGAACATCTTAATTAAAAAAAAGACAAATGTTAACTGAACATCGTCTGTAAAACAAAACAGAATCTGCCAGGGAAGTCTTAGTTCAGTCGCCTGAGATGCATGCATTAGCACAGACTTTAATAGTCTTTATTGCTTTCCCCTCACCCACCCACCTGCAGTCCTGGCTTTTGTGGCTAGGAAGTAAGAGTGTAAATTGAGACTGTATAATGGAGGATGGTAGTGTTTGTTGGACCCTTTCCAGCTGCTGAAGCAAATGAAGAATAGTGCAGGCCATCAAAGAAAGAAGGGAAAGGGTGCTTGATTCTAGGTCTCTTCTACTACAAGCTTACTATGGAATACTGGACAGGCATGCTGATGGTCACATTGGGACTTTGTTAAATCCACTCAGTTGAGGATCACCACTGTACTATTGGATCCAGGCTTTTGTGTCTGAACATTCCCTGCCAGGCAGTGGAAGGTGGTTGTTTCTAAAGGACTGGGTTTTTTTATAATTTATAATTACTCTGGATTTTCTTTAGTTATTTCTATTATAGGCAAAGAAAGCAGTTGGTTTTCTAATTGAGGTTTTTTTCAGTTTATACTTTTGAATGAATATTTTTGCTTGTGACTCTGAACAGAAGATCATGTTAATAATGTTTTTTTAAAAGTTGCTATTTTACAACATCTGTCATAGTGGTGACTGACAGATGTGTACTGCTACCTGGATTTAATGAGAGTCCTCCTTCAATAGGATTTAAAAGACCATAGATATGAGATGGAAGAACTTTTTCCTAGAATATTTCATGTCAGCAGCCTGTGATCTGAATGAAACATTAGAGAAGGCTTGTTAGCAGACACCCTGACTGGAAAGGAACAAGTTCTCTCCATTTCTCTATTGCCTTAGACAAATGGCATTGGTTTGTTTAATGTATCAAGTTTGTTCTTGAATTCAATTAGGTTTCTTGCTTCTCATTCAGAATTAAGAACTAAAATTCTTGACTTTTGCAGCTGTAAAAATTATCTGAAGATGGATAACTTTGCCCATGTAATTCCATATTCAAAGCAAACCTTTGCTGCCCTTCTAGCTGTTGGGAACTGCAAACTGGATAACAGTTTTCAGCCTTATTCTGTTCATATTAACTTCTCTTTTTCTAGTACAATGCAAGATATTTTAAAGTTTGGTTAAGTTCAACTCATTTTCTACATAATACAAACCTATAAAAGTAACATCAGAGCAATCTGGCATATCCATAAACAAACCAACCCCCAAACCCCACCTTGCATTTTTGCATTATTCTTTTAACTTCATGCTTATAGTTAATCTTACTAAACCCCACTAACAGTGAAGTCCTACTAGTGGATCTGAAGTTGCTCAGGTATCTTGATTGCTTTAAATAGAACCATTATATTTATTGTTGAATTAATTTATGGCTTTGTTTTCAAGATGTCTATTTCTTAAGTTGTTTTTTTGATCCAGTGAATTTTTTTCTGGGAAAAGGATGATACTCTTTTTACCACAGAAAGGACTCATTAAAGATGGAAAGAGCCCTAGCCATCTCCATTTGTTGTCTAGATGGCATATATAAAGAGATTAGAAGAATGTCTTCTACTGAGACTGGCTTGAATGTACTTTTTGAAACTGATAGACCATGGTTAGTTAGGGCCTTCTGTAATAAGCTTTGAAATATTCATGAAATAGCACAAATGAGATGGATTCAACATTTTATAAATACATTCAAGACTAATAAAACAAACCTTACAACATAACTTATTTTGTTATATCATATCCTGGTGTAAAATGGCAAAGCTACGGCACAGTGTTTCATTACAAATGCACACACATTAGATCAGCATTTTATGTCTTGGCCTGTTTATATGAATTCTAGTTGAAGTATGAATAAACTTTTCCTTTTCTTTGCTCCAGTTAGTACTGTGTATATCTGATGTGGGACTGGAACTCTTTCCTGGAAAAGAAGGAATATGGGGATAAAAAGAGATTAAATGAACTTTACTTCTAATAGCAAATATTCTTAGTTGGCATTGGGTAGTAGAGGCAAAAAAATAAGCATAGAAAATGTTTTAATCACAGGTTTTTTGGTTGGTTTGGGTTTTTTTGTTTTGTTTTTTTTTTTCCTCAGTGAAAATCTACAGGGTAATCAAGTCACATACAAAGCATAGCATTTAAATTAAGGGCACGATTACCTTCATTAGCTGATGCCCAGTGCTATATGTATAATAATACCTTTTTTTCCAGCATACATACATGTATATGTATGTGAAATGTGTGGAAATTATAATGATGTAGGTAAGCTCAAGATATCCATAGACAGAAAGAGCTGAACCTGGCTTTCAAGACAACTTCAGTCAATCCCTTCACCTGTATGTTGATCTTGTAGTTCTAGATTCAACGCAGAACTTATGGAACAGATACTACTCATTTAATACAAGGTTTTTCTCATTTGAGGTTATTATTTTGGAAAGTGTCAGCTTAGGGCTGAGGCAAATAAAGCAGTTTGGCAAAAAGCATCAGGAGGCTTGGCTACAGTTCCTATGTGCATCTCTGTGACAGAACTTTTCTTCAGCAGTGCTCTCTTCTTACCTCTTGACAACTTGCACTGGGTGGTTTCTTTTTTCTTCCCCCTTGAAATTTTCATTTTCTTGCTGTTAGACTGAATCGTGAGTTTTGGAGCAGAAGTATACCAGTATCTTTTATTTTTTCCTTTTTTTTTAAAAAAAAACCAAACAACCCAGCCTATCCTTTCTAAGGTCTGGATGATTCTTGACCTGTGTGCAGAAACACTTCACATGTTGACTTTTCTTTTAGCTAAGTGCATACTTTGTGCTTAAATTTCTGCAAAGCACAGGTTTTTGTTTAACCAAGCCTTCAAATCTAATGTGAATTGAATAATCTTTAATCTGTAAAGGTTGAAGCTGAGAATTGTGTGGAAATACTTGGTTTTGACCTGGAAAAAGGCCAAAAAAAAGTTTAAAGTTAACTTCAGGTTTTCTAAGTTATTTACGGGTGTCTTGTTCAGCCAGAATAAGCCAAAACAGCAAGGTCTCTGGCCCAGTTCCTTCTATGTATTTTAGCAGGAAACAATATAAACAAACTAGTTTTCCTCTCACTCCATTCCTATTCTTACCTAGCTCTGCCCACTTATTATATGTTTTATATGAATGTAAATACAGAGTTTCATTTGATGGAGGTTCTCCCAACTAGCATTCAAAAAGTGATCTTTAGAATGTTGTGTGTACAAAATATACCTTTCTTTCAATTTGCAAGGTATCCTTTTAGGGTAAGTAGGCAGGAGCATGGAGGAAGCTGGAAATTTAGACATCACCTCACTCTTGGCTATGTCACCTGGAATAATAAATCCATTGCCATTGTTTGTGTGGGGTTTTTTGTTGTTGTTTTTGTTTGTTTGTTTTTGGTTTTTTGTTTTGTTTTTTTATAGAGTTGTGATTTGCAGCATTGTAGATATATCTAAAAATACTACCATAGGTGCCAGCAGCAGCTCAAGAACTCAGGATGTGTGAATAAATATGGAGTAGTTTTGTACAGTCTGTAGTATCGTTAAATCAAAACTATTGGTGTCTGAGCTAGATAGACTGACAATAGATTGCACTCAACATGCTGCATTTCTGCTTTGATTTGGACTATATACCTAACTCTTAGGTGGAAAAAAAAAAGTAAAACTTCAGTAACTCTGCTCTTAAAGGCAAGATTTAACAGGTTACCCTTTTTTAGAGTTGGCAATCCTATCCAATTATTAGATGTTGCAGGAAACCTGCTAGTGTTTCTTAAAGCCTGGAAAAAGGAACTGTAGGTTAATTGGAAAAGGAAGATGGATTATTGCAATAGATCATGAAGCAAATTGACTACAAAGGGAGAATTCTTAGAGCAGGAGTTCAGAATGAACCTAATTGCTTTTGTTGCTTTTGCCTGACATTATAATTAGACTTTATAAAACTTTTTAAAAAAATAATTCTGACAGGAAATCAGTATCATAATTGATTCATCTCCAACACTGGCAATAAGTATATGCCTTGTAAGAACAGAGAAAAGGTATATGATACTTTTCCTGAGTGCTGTCTCAATCTCTAATTTCAGTTCAGGGTATTTTCTGGACACAGAGTTCTACCTATTTTTCTTGAGAATAATTTTTTTTAAAGAATGGGTCCTTTGTGCCTCTTGTTATGATTTTATTTCTTTCTTTATTCTTACATGTTCGATCAGATGGTATTCAAAGGTGAAAATAACTGTACATGAAAAAGTAAAAGGGGAGTGAATCCATTAAAAAAAAAGCCTGTAAATTAGAGCTAAAAATAAAATATAGACTGCCACACTCTGAAAAGGAGGAAAATAAGCAGAAAGAGAATGAAATTGAAGACAAAATGTCATGGGAAATAACAAAGTTCTTATATATATCTTATGTTAAGCAGAAGATAAATGATTGCGTGATAGAATAAGGAGAAACTTGATTAAAATCAACTTAGTTGGTCTGAATGATGGGTTTATATGCTGAGAAGACTGGTGAATTGATGATAAAGTTTCCAAACAGCATGCAACTTAAAAATGCTTTTGGGAAGAGACGCATTATGATGTAGGAGAGCTGAGTGGTTCTTATAATGCTTTTTTTATTTGCTCATAGTCAAGCAATGGTAAGCATACAGTCTTTCACATAATGTTTTGTGTAGGTACTGGACTAAATTACTAAGGTTTTAATTTAAGGGATTTATTCTGTGTTTCACTAAATCTTCATTAAATTTGCCAGGACACATTTGGTTTTGATCATCTCTTGAGACAAGATCTGTGATCCCCTAGCTAATTTACTTAACCTAGTTCATAGTCATAGTTCATAGTAGTGCCTTGTGATTAGCGGTTCCTACTTTCATGCCTCTGTATGGCTTTTGCACCTCCTCACCACACATTACACTTGCAAACTGAGCAATTCACTGCTAACACTTGGATATTCCATTCTTGTGATGGGACGATGCTCACTCTCATTATAACCTTTAAGTTATTGATTTTATTAATTTTGAGCAGCGTTGTTCAGGGCAGCACTTTAAACCCCTGAGTGGAAAAATGCACTTATAAAAGGCTGGTGGAATTCTTAGAATTGTAACTGCTTCTTCTCATTCACAAGGTCTAGGTAAGTCAAGGTGCACTGTCACAAGAGCCTCAGTCCCTGCAGCTGTTTTTTAGAGAAAAGATCTCTGGGTTTTCTTGTGATTCTTCATGAACTTTTTTTTTTTTTTACATACTCAAGATAATGTGGTCTACCTGGCAGCCTGTTGGAGTTCCATTTTTATAGAATATGTGGATCTTGCAAGTCTGAGGGAGCAAGACATGGTGTAGTTCTCTCAATATTGCCTGTTGGAGCATTGTCTGTGCAATTGTAGCTGCTAATCACTGGGGAGAGACTTGGTAGTTCTAATCTAAAAGTGATCCCAAAAGTAATCTATCGTACATGCAATGGGTAGGGTTCAAGGTACAGGACCACGAAATGAAATTAAGAGTCTAAACATAGTTTAGGTGCACTGACAAATGCTTTCTTATCCTTCTATAAGAAGAGTTGAAATAAAGCCCCTGTATCAGTCAAATTCAATTATGTATGTTTTTTATGTCAAACTGCATGACCATTTCATAATTGAGCCAAGTTCTTTTCTGTAAGCATTTTTTCTAGTTGATGAAAAAAGAGATTAGTAGTGTGTGCCTTTATGGCAAACAGTGATGTTCGTCTAGTCTAATTACTATCTATTTAAATAAAATTGAAAGCAGATTGTTATTTTGAAGCACTTTCATGAAGCACAAAAGACTAAAAAATCTAATAGGCTATTGAATTGTTCCAGTGAAATGTTATGTTTACGTTCAACAGCTTATGAGCAAAACAGTAACTGGAGGCTTATGGAAAGTACTTTTCTTTGAACTTTTATGGAGAAGTTAGTTTTGTGTTGTCGCTCAGAGTATTACTAAATGCTGAATTCATTACCTTTCCTTATAATTTTTTTTTTAGCGAACTATTATGTTGGACAATGCTTCTACACTGCTGTTTGATTTAAAAGATCAAAGCTGTTCTCTGAAGAGTTTTGATTAACTGTGAAGACTGGCTATGTTCAACACTAATAGGTATACTAAAGTGCTGCCAAGATTAATGTGGAGATGACCCTGTGCCTATTTTCAGAATTGCAGGGGGGCGAATTCTGTCAACAGTGAAGATACATTTGATAAAAGGCCGAAGCAATGGGGATCCTTTCTGTCAGGCAATAGAGGAAGTTGTAGAAGATTTGGATTTGAAGATTAAAAATATTATCGATTCACAACATGAAGTCTTGACTGCCAGCACTACTGGAGTCAGTCCAGCACGGGTAATGGGATTTCTTTTGTTCTTTTTACTATTTAGCTTTACAAGAAAGCAAATGTCTTTTGCCTGCTTTGTTTCTCTTTTATTTTTTAAAGAACTTTCTATATAGTATTATCTTTTCCTAACAGTACAGAGCAGTGTCATTTTCTCTACACTGTGGTTTTAAACTTGTTGAAAGACTTACACTTGAGGATTCTAGTGTGGATTTCAAAAAGCTGATTTACGTAATCTAAACTTCTTACCTAAATATTGTAAATAAAACACTCTTCAAAATTTAATTTGTTCATGCAGTTGTTATAGAAGTGGATAATTATAACTGTCAGGTTTGCTGCTAATTTCAAGACAGTAGAGCTGTAAAAAATTTCCAAACAAGAAAACTTATAGAAGTGGAATTAAGATTTGAAAATATATATCAGTAATTTTGATTAAAACACAGTTTTTAATTAGCTCAGCAACAAGCATTTCTAAGTATAAGGCATTCAAAATAAGGTTAAATATGAAAAAAGTCCCAAACATGGTGAAATGTGGAGTGAGAGGGAAATAAAAAAGGAACCCCAAACAATCAACTTCTAAGTTTTCCTCTTTTAGTGTTTCGAGACACTAATGAAACTATTAATGACTTCATGGAAGGAATCAGGATATTTAAGTTCTTTAACTCAAGTGTGGAGAGCAGAATACAGCTTTCTATTCGTGGTTTCTGTACTTCAAATCTCATCAGGTTTATATTATTATCTTTTTTGTGATTAAAGCATCAGGCAGCTTTATTTTATTTTACATTGTTGACATATAAAATATATAATGTATTTTTGTCTAGGAAACTTTTAAAAACTTATAGACACTTTGAATATTTGTACATCGTTACAATGCTTTGTTTTGTGAAATCACTGGAACTACCCCATGGTGATATAAGATTTTTAACAAGTTTTAATCAGACTTCCAATATGCTTTTTCTTGTCTAGGAGAGCTAAAAGTAGCCAGACCCTAGTGGCTAGTTAAACTGTTTTAAATATGTGTTTCCACTGACCAGTTGGAGTATATATTTCTTCCTCATTTTCCTGTTTCCCCTGAATATTTCATCACTGTATTTCCCTTTTCCCCTTTCATATCCTTCTATTTCTTTTGCTTCCCCATCTGAAAAATGGATCACCATTATCCGTTCTGTCTTTATTTAGCTACTTGTATTACTGATAAGTTTTTTTTTTAAATAGTGATAAACAAAGTAAAACTATTTCAATAAAACTTCATTATTCAGAGAAATTCACCAAAAAATTGCTTTTCCAAAATGGTTCACGTTTCTTCGTTTTCCATAGGTCAAGTTATTAGTCTAATGACTCTGTAGAAGAGTTTACTGGTATCCTTTTCGAGGCAGAAGATAGGAAAGATGGTTGTATCCTGATGTTGTTAGGAAATATGGTTAAATCCTTAATCCCATTGAGAGCAATGCAAAGTTAATATTTTTCTCAAAATGGGCACCTGAGGGCAGCTTAGGAACTTAATTATATTACTGTGAGTCTGTGGTTTTATGTTGAAGTTTTTGCTAATTCTTGAATTTGTTAATTGATTGCTGGAACATCTCATCTACTAGTGCATGAGCAGATTCTGCTATAGTTCTTCTAAGTGAGGAAACTTGAGTTCATAGGAGAGGATGATGGGCATTAAGCTAATTCTTTTCAACATACTCATCACAGTATGGATGTAACCGAGAGCCATCAGAGAAGGCTGTGGTCTGGATATGACTGATGGTGCCACTTGCCTTGACAAATCTAGTGCTGTACTGGGTTTATGTGGCAAAGTTTTGCTAGAGGGGAGGGCTGCAGGGGTGCCTTCTGTGAAGACACCAGAAGCTGTCCCCATAATGGACAGAGCCAGTTCCAGACAGCTCCAAGATGGACCCACCACTGGCCAAAGTTGAACCAATCAGCAATGGTCATAGCGCCTCTGTGATAACATTTAAGAAAGGGTAAAAAATGCTCTGCAACAGCAGGTTTGGAGAGAGGAGTGAAAATACCTGAGAGAAACAACTGCAGATACCAAAGTCGCTGAAGAAGGAGGGGGAGGAGGTACTTCAGGTACTGGAGCAGATTCCCCTGCAGCCCATGATGAAAACCATGGTGTTGCAGGTTGTTCCTCTGCATCCCATGCAGAACCACAGTGGAGCAGATATCCACCAGCAGCCTGTGGAGGACCCTGTGCCAGAGCAGGTGGATCTGCCCTGAAGGAAGCTGTGACCTCATGGAGAGCCCACACTGAAACAGATTCCTGGCAGAAACTTCAGTCCATGGAGAGGAGTCTACTCAGAAGCAGGTTTTCTGGCAGGACCTGTGACCTCATGGGGGGCCTGTGCTGGAGAAGTCTGTTCATGAAGGACTACACACTATGGAAAGGACCCATGCTGGAGCATTTCTTGAAGAACTGCAGCCTGTGGGAAGAACCCACACTGGAGAAGTTCGTGAGGGACTGTATCTCATGGGAGGCACCCCACCCAGGAGCAGAGGAAGAGGGTGAGGAAGAAGGAGCAGCAAAGATGAAGCAGTAGGAACTGACCACAACCATCATTCCCTATTCCCCTGTGCCGCTTGGGGGAAGGAGGCAGAAAAGTTATAATCAAGTCTGTTTTGCTGATGATGGTAACTGATAAGTGAACTTCCGGTCCTCATCTAAACCCCAAGAGCTTTTCATCATATTTTCCCTCCCTGTCCTTATGAGGAGAGAGAGAGTGATAGAGCAGCTTGGTGGGCACCTGGTAGCTAGCCAAGGTCAACCCACCACAGTCATTTGTGGTGCCAATGTGGAGCCTGAGAGATAAGGACAGTAACCGGGGAGAGGTAATGGGCAAAATGTGGGCTGAACATTGCTAGAGAGTGGAATAAGTGTGCGAAATTTTTGGTTTTGTAATTGTGGTGAAGGGACAAGAGGTGGAGTGTGTGTAAATTGTCTGCCTTTGTTGGTGCAGCAATGATGCTATTTCGATTTTGGTGTGGAGAATTCTTTTTTGTTGATGTGAGTGAAGTTTGTGAAGATTGTGTGATGAATGCATATTTTAGTATAATTCTTAAATATGTGATTCACAGAGTTAAGGGGTGGAAAAGGGACCTTAGACAAATGTTAAGAGACTGATATCAAATTACATATTTTAGTGGAGCTGGGTGTGGAAGAATATTTTACTAAGCATATAGAGAAGTAGGTTACCATTACTAATTAAAAAAACAAACCAAACCCCATAAGATTTCCAAATGAATTTCGGCTGTATAAAAAAAATGGAGCATTGTTTCATTAAGACCTCAAGATCTTAAGATTAATGCTCTGTGCTTGTTTTATTTATTGTGTTTTGGTTTTTTACTTTATAAAGAAAACCTCCAAACTCTGCTATAATTTTTTCAGAAAAACTGTTCTATATTCAGAATAAGTTCTGGTTTTGATAAGATGTTAAGTTTTTTCATACATAAGAGGTTGAATCATTTATTTGAGTGCAAATGTAAAATAAGATCTTAACTATAGAGCTGGAAATGATGCCTCCACTAGCTCCTGGGAAGGATGCTTCCTTATAAAATATATCTGAAAATAGTTACTTTGTTGGAAAAATATTTGCTTTTATCCTGGCAATGTCAGTTTTCCTCCATCATTGCTCAGTTTTCTTGCAAATACCTGTTTTATAACAATCTAGACCTCCATGAAAAGTTATGACTTTATGCAGCAGGAAGCACTACTTTTTGTTGAAGCTTGCATGAGTGACTAATTGGAATTATTATTACTTTATTCCTGAGAAAATTACTACTGTAGGTGGAATCTGGCTGGTGTTTCTGGAACTAACTAGAATAGTCTGGGGTAGCTAATGGTCACCACCCTTGAAAGACTGGTCAACTATTTTATTGAAAAGAATTTGAATTGTGATTTTAAGCTTAATAATAAATAAGATTTTTATGACAGGGATTGTTGTCTTGCCTAAAGTTCTTATTCTGTCTTGGACAATAGGATTTTAGCCTGTGGTTAGTACACCAAGTCACTGTTGTTGCAGTACATAAGATTTCTGAAGGTCATCTTTTGGCAGTTAGGAGGTTGTTATGTTCTGAAGATGATTTTTTTTTTCATTTGTGTATAATCAGTCAAGATGATGCCCAATTTGTACTTTTCTCATTAAGACAAATTTACTGTGACACACATGACATTTTATAAAAATCTGATGTGATGATGTAATGACTGATGAGGTTCAGAATAAATTTTGAGGAAATTAAATGGTACTGAAATAGGCCAATTCTGTAAAGCCAAGTAACAACCATTTCTGTAATTGCTATTTCTAGCTATTGATTATAACTTATAGTAACTGACTGACGTGTTGCTATGGTTTCTTGAAAGCTACATACACTAATTGATATAATCAAATAGAGAGAGAAATAGAATTTGATCTTTTCAAGACTGTGTTTAAAAGCAGTTAACTGATTAGATAAATGCAGTTCATTCCTTGTCCTGTCCTTCTGAACAAAGTCAGGCTATTCAGTGTTTCTGTGTATTGGTAAATAAGAAAGCCTATAGTTTTTAAAATCTACTACTGTGCATTAAACACTAAATTTCTCTATGGAATACCTAGTACTTTTAAAGGAAATATAGCAAACTTGCAATTCTTGCAGTCCCATAGTGGCTATGGAGTTCTACATTTGTACTGCTGACTGTAACATTGAGCATTTCCAGATGTGGATTAGTATTTTCTTTAAGGAATTATTTATTCTTGTGGAAAATTGTGAGGAATTCATCTTGTTCCAAACAACAAGAGGTTGTGCCAAGTACCTCTGTTGTCAAACCTTGATGGAAATCTTACTTTTAACAAACTCCTTTAGCAGATTCAGTTAGTCAGAGAAGTTGGACTTCACCAGAATGTGTTTGTGTACCCCATAGCACTCAAACTGCTTGTGAGAAAATAATATGCTAATTTCTGCTGTGTGGTTTCATCACAGATTTGCATATTTATCTGTGTGACTTGCTTGTAAGTGTATACCTTCAGCTGGCAGTGATCTGAACTCTACTAAGTGCTTGGGATGAGGTTCCCCATAAATACTTACTGTGAAAGGGAAGGTGGGGATTCTCACACCTGTGCTGATATGGCTTACTTTTGGAGGTTAGTTATTGGTCTGGCTTGTTGACCTTTCCTGTTGTATGTTCCTTCTAATTATGCTTTTTTTCAGCCAAAATTGCATTCCATAAATCATGGCACTGTGTATTGTGGCAGAGATACTGTAAAGGTCTTACTAGTTCTTCTGGATGAAGAAGCTGTCAATCCTCCTACCCAGAACAAAGCAGAACTATTATATGATGATGAAAGCTTAAATTTGTTTGGAATCACGTCTGTTTTGACACTCTTCAGGTGAGTACTAGAAGGCTTTTTTGTGTTTGGTTTGTTTGTTTCTGAAAATCTTATACTGAGTGACTAGCAAAACATTGATACTACATGAAGTAAATGATCAAAGTGCCATCTGTTGTGAGGTTAGGTGTAGAGGGAAAGCATTCTTAGAACAGTCTAAAGTTCACAAAAGTATTATACCTCCTCATTTGAATTTTCTGTATCTTCAGGGTACATTTATGATACAGACTTCTTGCTCTGGCAAATTTCTGGGCCACACAAAACCTATGAAAGGAATAGCCTTTGCTACAAACATTCCAAATACACACCTTTTCTCTGTAGCTGATGGCATACTTTGACTCTAATGGTGAAAGTTGCTTTTGAGGAAGAAAAAAATCAAAAGAGAAGGGAGTGGGAGTGTAGAGGAAAGAGAACTCTCCTGGTGGCAACCTGGGAAGTAAAGCAGACAGGGTTCCCAGACAAGCATCCTCTGTAGTACAGTAGTTGGTTCCCCAATAGTGCTTTACTCAAGGTAACTGTATTGTCTTCAGAAGAACCTGCTCAAACCCTTTATTCCTTGTCCCTGCTTTTGGTGCCTTTAGTGGTGACTGAAGAATCTGTTCATCAAGGCAAGGGGCTGTGTGGCCAGTTGCTTATTAAGCTCTGTGCATGCACGATTTTGTGTTCCCTAACATAAAAAAAGAGCTAACATGAAAAGGGTAGGAAAAGTGGGGAAGAAGGGGTTGTTACTTATGCTGGTGGCAGTCATTTCCCATGAGAGCCCACCAAAACAACAGTATCAGAGTGTGCGGATTCAGGGCTGTGAGAATAACTGCAAGGAAAGACGGAAAAAAGTAATAAGTCCTAAATTGGAAGATGGAGGATCCTGGAAGTAGAAAAATTTAAGGGTTCTATTAGATTTATCTGGTTTTGAAACCAAAAGAACAAGCACATTCTAACAAAACTTAAAAAAAAATGTTTCGCTAGTAAGAATTCTAAATAAGCCTGTGATAATTTTTAATATAAAAGGCAGCTTGTAACAACATATTCTGGAATGTGTCCTTAACCTCTCAAATATCTATAGCTATACATTTCTATCTCATTATGTAACAAGCTTAAAATAACCCTGGTTTCAGTCTCTTATTTTTCCATTACTTCAGATTCAGCAATATTGATCCAAATTACTTTTTGAATTATTTCATTCATTTAATAAACTTTACCATGGTTGTATTTTTATCACAATGAAAAGGAGCTTTATCAGATTTAGATTAATGCTCTATGTGAATGGAATCAAGGCCCACCTGAATTCTTGTGAATTAAACACTACTATTATTCAGAGCTAGAAATCTTAATCATTATTTTTTCTTGCTTTTTAAAATTTCCTTCTATTTAAGGAATACCAATGTTGATCTGGTGTACAAAACAAAGAATCTCCTGAAAACCCATTTCTGTCGGCACCAAAAAGGAAACTGTAACCTATCCATGCACTGGAGCAGCAGTGATGATTTAATCAGTCACTTATACTGGGGAACCATCAGTTGTTGGAAAAGTGGGAAGCTGAGAATTTTGTCATTAAGGGTTACAAAGAGGACTCCTGAACCAGAACAACAGCGTAGATGAGAGCATGCTGAAGCTACATATTTTGGCAATTTAAATAGCAAAAACATTGCAAAGTCCAGCACAAATTTTGCACTACAGACATATAAAAAAAATGAGCTAAATAAAACAAATTTTATTTATGGAATAATTGAATAGAATGAGCTAAATAAATAAAATGAAGAATGAGTTATTTTTGAGAAAAACTGTCCTCATATGCTCACTGGGCTGTCATGAGCATAAACAGAAAAGCAATTATTTACAGATGCACAGATTAGTTCTTATTTCAAGACCAAAAAAATCCCCTCTTATATGCATCAATAATTTTTTTGCATTATATGCATCAAAATTTTTCATTACTGTACATGACTATTGACATACTGAAATATAGAAGGGTGGAACCTTTTTTTTTGTGTCAGTACTTTTATTGAAAAGTCTGTAAATATGAGGAAAATTATTCTGTATGTCAACCAGGTGCTGTTCAAGGGGGTGTAAGTAGAATGATGACTTGGTAACTCATCACCAGCATTACAAATAATAATACTGTGGCTGCAGAACTACAGTAGTGTAAACATGCTGCAGAATGATATCAGAAATTAGAACTGTAGGTTTGGGTTTGTTATGCTGTCTTCAGTTGTCAAAGTACATGTGGTTACTCAAGAAGAGAGAAAACATAGTAAGGCTTGGACAGTGACAGTACTTGTCTTCCTGTTTCTGAGGTACTTGGTATGGTAACTAGTTTTCTTAACTAATTGCTTTTACATGTTCTAAACACTTCTTATGGCTTTTTAATATAGATCTCCAGCACAATCTAATGGATCTTCTCCAAAACCTCTTAGACAACGTATTCAGAAATCTATGGATGAAAAACAAATTAAGGTACTGTGCAGGAATTGCTATGCGACTACAGATGCACTGAAATAATGCTACAATGAAAATAGCAGTGTTAAAATTCTCAAATACTTGGCTAAAATGTATCCCATAGCTAAACAAATGTAATTGTGATTAACTTTTGTGGTAAGTGGCTCAACTCAAACAGTCTTGTAATATGAATGGAAATATCTAAAACTCCAGAAAAGAAAAGCTTTAAACTTAAAAGTACTTCATAATGAAAATCTCTTAATGGAGATATACTGAGTTAATCTATATCTCTTCATTTAACCATCTGTGTTTTTCAGGTCTATAGAAATAAAACTGAAGCTATGTTAAAACAGATAAAACTGAACACAAGCATCTGATTTCAGTTCTGATAATAGAGGCATTCTACAAGTGTAATAATGACTTTGTAATTGCATTTTCTTTTTGGCATGCTTTTTATTTGTAACATTCTGATGACATTTCTATAACATTGATGTTCTATAACATTTAGCAATAAAATAAAGATGCTAATGTTCACTATTTTGTAAGTGAAGGGGAACATTACAAGAGTATGGTAGTGTTGTGAGTCGCACTATTCAAAAGAACAACTTCAATGTTTCTGAAAATTGCAGTCTTCCAGTGTACTGCATTTTACAGTCTTTTTTCCTTAAAATTGTCAGACTTTTGAATGCTGGGACTATGGAAAGAGACAGAGGTTATATCTTCCACAGCACTTCATGAGAGAGCTAAATAAAAGTAGTGACCAATATTTTTTATAAATTTAGTCCTGACAACAAGTCAAAACACAAATGTAATTAGTATATAAGGAAGAAAACAGAGGTGTTGTAAGCCATCAGAATTGGTTCTAGAACAGCACAATGGAAAATAATTTTCTGCCACTGGGTATGAGGGGAATTTTAACACATTACATGTTAGAGAAGTAGAAGGTCATTAAAAGGAAGCAAAATGAAAAGCACCGTCAAAATTTCCAGCATGTGTTTTAAATATAGTCCAACTTCATTCTGAGTACTTTTTTTGGTGGGGTGGATGGATGGGTGTTTTGGATACATGTACTAATTATGATGAAATTTAGCTTTAAATTCATCAACAAATTATGAAAGATTGAAGCTGATAAAGGAACTTCATTATATTAATTTTACAATAAACATCATATTTAAATTGCAGCTTTACTCATCAAATAGCAAAAATGTGAAATGCTGTTTGCATAATACATTGAAATTGATAGTTTTCTTAGCTAAATGGAGGTTTTGTAATTGTATTCATGAACAGCTGTGTACAGTATTAAAATACAAAAATTATGATCTAATTACCTGTCACATTTGAGACCTTTTCTGGAAACTTACAAGGTTTTTGACACAAACTCTCAAAAATACAAGTCTCAAGGCTGATTCGTATTACGAAACTGTTTTTACTTTGGAAATACTTTTTTGCTAGTCAAAATTACCAGATTAGCTACCATAATTCCTGTGTAAATAGTAGTTCTTTCAGAGGTCTCTGAATAATTGAATGAGTTCTACTTCACAAGCAGGAACTGCATGCAAAGATTCATCATGACACTCTCCTATGCTATTTTTGTAGTGCCTGACTCTAGTAAGGGTTCTGTGACTTCTATGATCCTTGTTAATACAAAACAAGTAGCTGACTTTTTGTGTAGGACTCTTTTTCTGTAAGACTCCTAGTCTTGGTTCACCATGGTGGACAAAATAGCATGTACCTGTAGCAAAATAGAATGAAAAATGTAATTTTTTAGCCAATAATTTTTGAGATCTTTCAGTCAACTTCTAGAACTGATTTTGATGCTCACCGGGTACCTGATATAATTGAGGATGACTATATTGAAATACAAATGACCTTTAGTCTTATGAAAACCAAAATTCAAAGAGAACAAGCAACAGGTCTAAAGTCTGTGATTCACACTTCTAAACTTTCTTTGGCATCTTAGAAGACTGTAAATCTTGCTTATAGTTTTATCTTTTGTAGATTATATCTGTGATGGAGGACTCTTTCCCCTACTTTAATAATGTGGATGATAAAATGTGATTAACATGTTAAACTGAATGGCTGCTTGGAACTATACAACTCATATCTTACAGCAACATTGAGGCTTCTAAACTGCCTCTAGTAATCACAATCAGTCTTCTTTATGGCTTTCTTCCAGTGTATCCTATTGTACCAGAGAGAGAAACTACAGCATGGAATGGAGGCCAAATATCTCAAGATATTTTTCCATTTATAAAACTGAAATAAAAATAATACTGTTCAGAGTGTAAATGTTCCTCAAATATGTATTAGCATAGAGTCCTCTTACTCAAGATAAGATGTCTGAGCGTTTCATATTGTTTGCAGTTCTCTTTTCTATGTCTCAGCCAAACATTGCCATCTGAAGTACACTATATTCCTGTCAAGTCTGCAATTATTCTTCTGGTATTCCTATGTTCACTTTAGTTTTGCTTCTCTCTCTAGTCCACTAAAATTGCTGTTGCCAAACAGCTAATGACTTTCCTAGTTAAAACTCAGATACTTCTGCCATTCATCTTTGATCTCCATCCTCTCGCATAAAATTGTGCTTTTTCTTGAAATGTTAATCTTTCATTTTGTCTTTCTGGTTTTCTTTCTACCTTTCTGAAAAATTCTGCAGGTTCTTCTGCATGTTTCTATTCCTTCATTTTCTTCCTTTCTATGAAGACTTTATAAGGCCCTGGCTTTCTCTTTCTGTACCTTCTTTGTGTGTGAGTACATCTACAAACAGAAGTTCAGCTATCATTTTTATATGAACATTTCACAGATCTACATCTGACTTAAGTGTCCTTTCTGTCAAAACTAACATTGTTACTTCTGTACCATCCTGTGAATATCCAGCTGTTGATCTTGAGATGATATGGCTATCTTTTCTGGTGTATTTAACATTGAGGACAGTATCCTACATGTTACTTTTTCACACCATAATATCTCTGGAATATATTCTTCTCTGTCCATATGTCCACTCATCTATAATTTATTAGAGGCTCATTTTGCTTTTTAATGTGCTGCCGTGTGTTTTTCTTGGAATTGATAGTGGCAGCTTTTGCCTATCCTTCACTGAGATTGCTGCACATAAAGTTGTCAAAGACACTGGATGCCATTCTTCTGTTTGCATCTCAATCTGTTCCTTTAAGTTGTAGTAGCTATAAGCTACTCGTTTTAACCTATCCCAACCCATTGATTATTTTTTATTTGCTGCTTTGAGGTACCTGGCCTTGCTTACATTCAGCCCGCAATACCAATCTTCATTGTTTGTTTTTTAATTTTCAGACTAACTCTTTCAGATGTCTGTTTTATACTGTTTCTTATGGCTAGAGATTTCCTATAGGTATCTGCAGAACTCATTATCCTCCTTTAAAACCTTTTTCAGTACCTTTAAATCAACCTCTCCCCAAAACTTAGCAGTGCTTTGTGTTGAGGTGGATGCCTATTACAATGACTAATTTCAGTTCCTTTCTGTATGAATCCATATATTTCTTGGATTGTAATGTCTCTTGGTAGAAATAAATTTTTTTGTCTTTACTGTGCAGCACATAGCACAATGAATTCCTTGTCCATGACCATAGATCTCAAATGCTATAGTTACATTTACCACCTCCTTACACTGAATATCAGTCTTCATTATTATTTCATATAACCATCTTGAAATGTGTACAAGTTGTTTGTAAAATTCACAGTTGTAAATTTTGTTATCTGTAATGCACTCATTTTGATGATTGACTCAGAAAAGATACCATATGTGTTTTTTGAATAAGACAATAGCAACATGATGTTTCTTTTCAATGTCAATGTTTCTTCTGAGAAGTTTCTTAGGCAGTATGTGTGATGGTAGCATTAGTTTCATTAAAATTGTCCTAAGGGACTTTTTACCATGCTTTTTACCATGGTTAGATGGTTAGTCTATAGTACAAATTCATGATCTCTCATTAGAACTTGTCACATAAAAGTCTCATTTTCCATGATATTTGAGAGGTGAAGAAAAACACAGTACTGATGATTAGTTTGATTGTAAGCTGAGTCCTGTCAATATATGTATTGAATAACAAAGCTCAGGCAAATTTAGGAAGTGAAAGGAGAAATGCTTCTCTAAATTAAAAAAAAAAAAAAAAAGGGGGGGGGAATATCATTAGGTCCTCTCCTTCCTTAAGAGGAACTGGTATCTCGCAACTTCTGCAGAATTATGTAGAGTGCAGACTGATAATATTTAGATCTAGGGCACAACATCATGCATGTGTTTAGTATCTAAAAATATGGAGAGTGGATAAAGTCAAAGGGTAGATATAAACTGGAATTGGTGTTTAAGAATAAAATAAATCTGTGGGTATTTCCATTATGCCAAAACAAATTCCTGGCAAGAGTGAAAGGCAAAATAAATACTTTTGTCTTTCAATCCTTGTTAAATACTGGAAGAGATGCAGAAAGATCACC
This sequence comes from Aegotheles bennettii, assembly GCA_013398125.1. Classification (NCBI taxonomy): domain Eukaryota; kingdom Metazoa; phylum Chordata; class Aves; order Caprimulgiformes; family Aegothelidae; genus Aegotheles; species Aegotheles bennettii. The sequence continues at coordinate 104,981 of VZRW01000868.1, read as the reverse complement.
TAACTAATAAAGGCATTTGTTAGAAGGAATAGCTGTTGCTTTTATCCCTTGAGGAGAAAGAAGTCTGGGGAACTAGCACGTTGCATTTTTTCATTCCCTCCAACAGAATCAGGTAAGAGTGATAATAAGAAACTCTATCTTCCTTTGATAGACAATTTACAGTTTCAAGTCTGTTATCTATTGTGTAAGTGAAGTGTCTTTTGGTCAGTGGTATTTTGTGGAAGGAATCTTTAATTCAGAAAGGTCTGTAGAACATCTGTTGAGTTATGTCTCTTGTCAGTTGTCCTTATCACTCCTTTGTGCTTTATAAAAATATGTAGAAAGTCTAACTGGACAGGAGAGAGGTATTTTATCAAAAAAGAGTTCATCCAACCTTAAGTCTGTTTTTCTCAATCATACTTCCATTTGTCTGAAATGGGTAGATACCCTATTGTTTGACTACTTATTTTGTTGATTTCAAAGGGATTATGCAAGTCCTGCTTATTGGTGAAGGAGTCAAACGGAACGACTGTTAGAATTGTCTGCTTTGTTTAAGTTAGAGCAACTTAGGACAACAAAAATGTTACATAGTAAGATTTTAATCTTTCTTCTGCACCAGAAAAGATTATTTAGACTTTCAATTTGTAGAGAAAATAATGTTTCTGGACTAATGGGATTGAGTGAAACTGAGAATCTAGGAGAAGAAGGAAGGAGCAAAAGCTAATAGTCTGTGAGCATGCAGTATATGAGAGAGTGACAGATCTTTTTTTGTAAACTTTAGGATTGTTTTGGTCTTTTGATACGTTGTTTTAGAAATCCTGCTGCATTGTTAACACATTTACCCTGAAACAGCTGCAAGGAATTTCAGTAGTTTGGCATGTTTTTTTCTTAATGTAACTGGAGACAACCTTTCCTATATGAGGCACTATTTCCCTCCAGTTGGGAACGTAACTGTAGTTTTAGTTTTAGAAAGAATTTGTGGCTTAAGAACTCTAACAAATCTTGGCATGCTTGAAGTTCATTGTAATTTTACTGTATATAGAAATCCTTCCAAGGAAAAAGCTCCACAAAGCAAAAAATCCCAGTCTGCCTTTCTCATGTGACTTGCTCATGCCTATATAAAATAACTTAATATCTAGCTTCCTGCACTGCTGTTATTTTTCATTGCTTAGTTCTCTAAATGCTGTTACTTGAGAGAATTATTTTGCCTATTTGTGATTCCAGTACAAATAAACTGTGACTTGGAAAACTATCAACAGGAAGTTGTCAAGAGTTTTCTGTGTCCACTATAATTGTGAGCAGAAAATTCATAATAATAGTGAAAACAGTCTTTCTCAGGTAGTAGTCTCATCTATAGTAGCAAGAAATATTTATTTCTAAGTGGAAAATAATTATGGCAAACACTAATCTGACTAGTAGTTTCAGTGTGTGTAGAGCATGCTAAAAATGAGTATCTGGAGGAGAGAGGAGAAGGGGAGAAAAAGGTTGTGTTCAGCACAAAATCTGAAAACAGATTTTAGTATTAGTGTCAGTTGATAAACCACACTTGTGTAGAAAATAACATTTTTTGTTTCTACAAGACCCCTAAACTGCTTTCTTAGGATCAGTAGTTGTGAGTTTTGAGTAGTTTTGAAACTCAATAACAAGGTGATTTGAGGCTAAATGTTCTCAAAACAGTATTAGGTTAATTTGGGATACTAAAAGGCTGATACAATGTCATGCTACAAAATTTTGATAGTTTCAGTACAATAAAAGCTTGATATTACCTGAGCTATTCAGGACATTTTTCATGTTTGAATAATATGATACCTTGGTTTGGCAATGATACCATTTATTTCTTACTCTTCCCTTTGCATTCCCTTCCCTTTTTCAACTTTCAGCTTACCTTTAATATTTTTTTCCTTAAAGGACAAGGGTAAGAGTGAAAAGAAGACATTTTCTCTTTTTATCTCTTTTTATCTTCTAAATAGTATTCTAATTGTTTGGCTAGAAAATAAAAACATGTGTTTGTTGTTACTGATGTAGATTTTTAAATTCTATTATGCCATTCCAGTGTATAAACCCCAAATCTCAATGTTCTTACTGACTAAATATTGGCAGTACTGTCTGCATGCAGATGCTGGAAGCAGATCTGGAATAGATTATCAACTAACTTTTAGAAATAAATAGAGCATGCACCATTAATATTTCATGTAAAAGTGAATGTTTTATCTTGGCATCTCGAACAACTGAAAAACTTCTCTAGATATAGAAGTCAAGATGGGAGAATGTCCTGCTTTATCTACTCATTAGGACTACTAACTGACCTACATGTGCTGAAACACTGTCTTAAATTCTATCATGCTTTATTTCAGCTGAACAGTAGTAACAGCAAACTCCTTTTTCTGAAATGCAGCAGAATGCCTTTCTTTGAAGACTTTGACCACTTGATGGTCACCAGGATGGTGCCCTCAAAGCAGTAGATTTCAGGAAATTTAATGTAAAAAAGCTCTACTTTCTAAGACCTATCTCAAGCTGTTGACAGGCTTCATTATGTGTACTTCAATCAAGTTTAAAGTTACTCTTTTTTCTTTAAAAACACTCCAGTGAAGCTCTACTTTTTAATTCATCACTAGACTTGTGCTCTTTTGTTCTGCCTTCAGGCTATTCAAATTTACTTGCTGCTACCTCACTCCATGTGATACAGTTGTTTTTACTAGTGAATATATATTCCTAGACTAGGTTGGATGTTAGACTTCTTCAGCAAATTTAGTATTGCACTCTTGATTTATATATACCCCTAGATTAGTACTAAAATCAGATGAAATGGTCATATTTGGTAGAGGTTTGTATACTGTTTGCAAGTGACTAAATGGTATGTGATGCAGTACAGGGGGAAGTTTTGAGGCATACTTCAATTTTCAGTGAAGTTGAGAGAGACAGATGGGTTTGTGCTGGAAGTTTTTCAGCATTTCAGCTCGAACTTCGGCCCTTTGGCTCCACGTGTACTCATCCCTGCATACTGAGTTAGAGAAGTGTCAGATGGGAGTGATAAAAAGAATCCTTGACGTTCCAAAAAATAGCTGAATTTATTGTTAGTGATAGAATGATAATTATTGGGCTTTCTTGCTCAAGTCTGATGTTCTTTGTGCCATGTTTATTATATCTTCACCAACTCCGCACAAATAGTAGCTTGTTTGCCTCTTGCAATATGAATATGTGATAGAATTGTGTGCAAGTTATTGTTGCATAAATTTTGATGTGTGAACAATTTTTGATTTGCTGAACAATAATTAAGAATTGAGGGAATTTTCAAGGATTAAGATAAAGTGTTTAAGAAACATAGAAAATACAGAAAATAATTTTCATTAATATTACAGTAACCTTAAGCTTAAAGAAAATATAAGCCCCTTGTATTCTAAATGTTGTAATTGTACAATAGGATGTTATTAAGTTTAGATTAGAGTTGCATTTTTAATTACTTCAAATTCTTAACTTTTCTGGGTGTAGCTTCTCAATTCTTCAAAACACTTTCTGAAAAGAGTATAAAGTTAATGACATACACTTAATGACTTGGCATAATCTTGACAAGGCATAAACTTGAAGTACACAAAGCCTTCTAAATTGTCTATGTATTTAGTCCTACCTTAAGCTAAGTGTTCTAAGTACAGAGTAGATTAACACTTTAGAAAGATTAGAATTGTTGAGAGTCAGGCTGCCTAGTTCTCAGTGTTAAATATGTCTGTCTTTCTCAGGCTGTTATCTGGCACAGAGAAATTGCAGTTTGGAAGTGATGGACAACTGGGAAAATTGGGTCTTTTCAACTCTTGAAGAGAATATTGAGTTTAAAGTAAAACTATATATGTACAGACGTATTAAGTGAAAAAGACAACCTATGTTTCTGTAAATAAATGGGATATTTTTTTCCAAAAAGATTGTAGGTGTGTTCACCTGGATAACTGCATATCATGAAGACATGCTTAAGTTGCATCTCAAAAATAAAAAGCTAGAGTCTGTTAGCTTATATAGATGAAAACAGTATCTAATTGAAGTGGTGTAATTTATGACTGAATTTTTTGAATGAAGGCCTGTGTGAAAGGAGGTTTCTGGGAATGTATTCTTTTGTCTGTCTAAATCTGAGACTTTGAGTTGAAATAAAAATTATAACTTTAAGGATCAAACCTGAACTGTAAGATTTAAACATGCTTGTGTTAAGAAGAAAAGTAGACTCGCATAATGCAAACTTTTTAAACAGAAAAGTGGCTGTAAACCTTTTATTTGACAAATTATTCATGTTATCTGTAAATATAGCAACATTTATTTTGTGACAATGTTTCTTACTTTTTCTTATTCCTGATATTTGTACTGTAGCACCTGTTCAGCTCAAATTTATTTGAATCCACCTGTGCTGATGTAATACAATTATTAGCTAAAAATCCTAATATATTGAAATTATCTGATTTGTGCTACACCTTTCAACATATTTTGTATAATCCAGTAGACATTCAAATGGAAGTGAGGGCAGAATTTGTCTTGCAGAGTCTATAGCATTTGTGATAAATTGGCCAGAAAGTGCAAAGGTTGACCCTGAAATTCTAAGCTGATGTGAAGCTGTAACTTAAGTGTAAACTGAGAAAGTTTGACTTGTAACCATTGATTCCATTAAATATGTCTATATTTAGTATCTTGGAAAAAAAAAAATATATTTTTGTAGTCGAACTACATATTTTTATTTACTTGTGCTATGAGACCAGGTTCCCAGCTACCAGGAATAGGAGGTAGAGATGAGTGCACAGAACCAGATACAATAGTGTTCTTCAGTACTGTAGATTTCTGGCAACTTATGCTATATGAATATGTTTTGACAAATATGGAGTTAGGCATTGGTATTCAACAATGAAATGGCTTTATTTTGTGAGTAAATGGGAAATCTGAAATTTGCCCAAGAAAGATCTGAAATAATACTTTATATTCCAGTTTCAGGTATAAGTATATTAAAGCGTAGTTTATATTATCTATCATCCCTTTTCATTGTTCCTATTATGCTTTCCTCTCTGTATAAATTGGTTAAGTGGTGAGACTTATCCTGTACTTGGCATTTATGAACTGATATGTCTGAGATGACGACCTATAGAGGTATGCTAATTGACTGTAGTAGCTATGACAGCTACTCAAAATGGTAGAGTCTGCAGTCTATCAGAAGAGGGGGCTAACTTTGACAGAAAATCTTGGATTGAAATTTTAAAAATTAATGTGTAACTTTCTGAAAGAGATGAAAAAGATTTTAAAATTATTTTAGGAGTTCAGTAGAATAAACTACTAGTATTCTTGAAAGCCTTTACACTTTGTAAAGGAATACTAATTTTTCTGGTATTCTACATGACCTAAAATCTTTCAAGACAGAAGAACGGGGAAACATTATTTTACTAGTCTTGCAGGGGCTGTCTTTTACGTTTGTAAGTAAATAAAGCTAATACCAGATTGCTATTTGCAGGTGAAGCAATCTTCAATCAAATCTCAGTTTGCATGTACATATAAAAATGAGCTGAGTGAAATAAAGGGTCAGCATTTCCTCAGCAGTAGCCAAATTTCAACCTGCATACGTCCTGCACCAAAGCAACATTTAAAAGCTGGATATCTCACAGGTAAGCTGTAGTAGGATTGAGTAAGTAAATGTGATAGCTGATATTTCAAATGTTATCAAACAAGACCTTAGTAAAACTCAAGTATAAATATGTTTTTAAGAAAAAGATGTCTCATTGGTCTATGTGTGCTATGATGAGTTAAATGTCTTTGCATTAAAACTCTAATGCTAATACTTTGAAAACATAAATGTTTGAAAAATTTGTTTTGATGGTATCTTGAGGTTAAATAATTAATACATTTTACATATGTAATGTTTCTTCTTATTTTACAGAAGTAAGCCAAGTGAAACTTATTTTTTTACCATTCAAGAAAGGGAAAAAATTGTCTTACTCTACTATAAACCATATCATATTTAATTTCTAGGCCCTTTAAGCATCTTTTTCAATATCTTAGTTATAAATCCACTTCCCTAAGGTAGTTGATACTGCATGTTTTTGAGCAATGTAATTTTAAATTGGCAGGGCACTTATGAACACATAGCAAATGTAACTGCAATGACCAACATAGTTTTGTTTTACTGATAAAGTACTAGTTTTGATTGAAAAAAAATCACATGACAGTCCTCCGGTAGAAAAAGGATGAATAATCCCAGGTAACTTTTTATTTCTTCACATATGTTTTTTGATATTCTTACATGACAGAAGGTATGAATTCATGTCTTGATGTACCAGTACTTGGAACTATTTCTGAAAATGTTCACCAGACTAGAAGTTATACAGACATAGGAAAGCTGAGTTGTCAGCCAAGAAAGAAGAACTCCAAGAATGAACAGATGGATTTGAGTAATGACAAAGTAATCTGTGATAACGAAAGTGAACCATCTTTGCAAAAAAATGGTAAAAGACTGAAGACTTCAAACAACCCTCAGAAGGAACTGAACAGCAAAATTGGTGGAAAAAGAAAACACAGCAAAACAGCAAGCAAGAATAAGTTGATTGCTGGTCAGGCAAAATTAACTAACTTTTTTCAACTGTAAGTTTTTCTTTTGACATACATAGTATGTTGACTGACTTAGAAATTGTAAAATTTTGTGAGAAAATGGTGAAATTCATTAATTCCTTCCTTTCATACTCAAATAAGCATGTAATGCTTATGTGTAGTACTAGACAAATACAAGTCTGGATTATGCGGAGTCTTTTATTTTTTGATAACAATACATCATTAATAATTACAGCTATGTTATTTTTGGTAATGAATTATGTTTCTGTCTACAATGCAATGAGAAAGTGTTTTTGGATTCATATGTATAGGCACACTAAAACACAGTCATTTCAAATTACATTAAGTTCATAACAAAATGTTTAACCTTGAAAGAAGGTAGTGTAGATCATTAGTTTTCAGACTTGCCAACAAGGTCGATAGACTCTTCCCAGCATGCATCTGAGCACTACAGGGAAAAAAACAATCTGAAAGTTTTAAGTCATCAAAGAACTAGAATTCTTTATGGCCTCTGGAAATACTAATTTAACAAATTCTTCCTCCTCTGTGTTCCAAATCACAATAGATATGTAAACTGGAAATGCAAGATTCCGTCAACTCTAGGAAGTCCCAAATGTGACATGGAGTTTCTAAATTAACCTTTTATCAAAATGCTGTATAGACATTGCATGATACTTTACCGGAATGAAATAATTTTTGTGTAAAAATGAAAATATACTTACTGTCAAAATCCCTTCTTCCTATTGGGAATTTGGCAGCATTTTCTTCATCTGCAGTCTCTCTTTCCTGTATTGATTCAGTATTTTGAATTTCAGTGTCAGCTGGAAAAGCCATGACCCCCTTCAGTGCAATGTAAGGTAGTTGCTTTCTACCTAAATTGATTGGCATAACTTGATTTAAGAAATCACGCCTGTAACCTTTGTCCTGTTTTAAGGAAAAACAAGAGTAGTGGGTTATCTTTATTTAAAGTCAGCTTTGTTCACTTTCTATACTTTACCAGTGCAGGTATTTTGTCTTTCAGGATGATATTTTAAAAGTAATGACTTGCATTACAACTTTGGCTGAAATGACTTTATGGTAAAGAACATGATAAAATAATGAGTCTTATATTTGGTGAAGTTAAAAACCTGTTACTGCACATAGGAACATGCTGAATCAAACATGGATATGGACTTTTTTTTGGCTGCGTATAGTTCTGTAAGAATAAGATTTCTTCTATTGAACTATCAGAGTTACACATTTAAAATTTTGGAATTAGATACTTACAGTTGAAAATTTATTCTTGGCTACAGTATACTAAACTGGTATTTTTGTATATTCACCAGGTTATTGCTTTAAATTGTAGTACTTGTTTTCTAAAGGGCTATAAGGAGAATTTCCATTTTACGATTAAGCCAAAATGTAAAACGGAAAACTCACCAAAAACTTCATGTTTCTGTCATCCTCTTCACCCAAAGCACTGCTGTCTTCGGTCTTATAAAGCTTCAGTAAAGGTATAGCTCTTCTGTTCACAGTACTATCTCCATTTAGAAGAATTTTTCCTTGATTTAATGTGGTTAGCAACATATCTTCATCATCTACCTTTTGCAGAGATTTTGAGAGTAGAAAGCCTTGAGAAAAAAGAGAGAGAGAGAGAATTAACATGTATGATGAGATAGACATTCTTAGTTACTTAACGCTTGCATAGAATTTAAGCAGTTTTCAAATTTTAGGAAAGCTTTTCCAGTTGTAAATTAGTATGTTCTCCATCTGTGCCCACTTTATATATTTTACAGATTGAATGGAAACTACTTCAATGGCTGATGGGTTCACTCTTAAAGCTGCTTTTATTAAGGAATAACCTTTTCTATAATCCTTCTAATCCTATCTGTTGTTTAGAACTACTTAAACATTTCTTAAGCATAGATAATTTGTTTCTTTGTGTGTTTTTAGAACAGCACAGATTAGTTCCTTTTGATGGATCAGTATAACAAATTTCACAGAAAAACTGGTGTACAGTTGTATAAAGCCTTACCTGCAGTTAAGGCAACATAAGAAAAGGAACTAATCTACATAAGTAAGCAAGACTGTTGTAAAGGTTTTGATCTCTCATAGTTTTTGATCAAAACTGATTCACTAAAGAGTTGAAAAGCTTGAAATTTAACAAGACCTTAGACTGCTACTGTGTTAGAGCTGAAATCATTAATTTATACCTCAATGTCCATTATGTGAGGTTACATTATTCAGAGCTTATGTCTAGAAACCTTTATTAATACTTAAGTAATTATATTTGTCTGCAATTTCTTTTTGAACATCAAAACATCAAAAAATATTTTTTAAAAGTGATGTTAAACAAATGCAATTAAAAACTATTCAAAAACATTTTCTAAAAGTAACATTAAAGAAATGCAATTAAAAAAACATCAAAGTGCAGCTTTTAAAAGTAATGTTCAGGACTGTGACCTAAAATGAACTGTTTGTAATATATTTGATTGAGTTGCCTTTATCTAATCATGAGATAACTGAAAACAGTTGCGGAGCAAGGTGGACACCTCTGGCCGAGCACAATGAAGGTGTCAGATTAATCCACTAGCACATTTTACAAATTGTGTGACTCATACACTTGAACTCCCCCATATATACACACAGTTTTCTTTCAAAAAAAGAGAGCACCATGAGCCGAGCTGCCTGCTCCCCAGGGTTCTGTTCAAAGGTGCTGGACAAGGTTCTGTTCATAGTGCTGAACGAGTGCCCTCTGCCGATCCATGTACAGTTGTCCTGGTGGAGAGTTGGCGGTGTAGAAGTGTCCAGTGGAGAGTTGTCCCTTTCTGCTTGGAAAAGCAGACTGCATTGGCAAAGTAACCTCTTGGTAAGAAGTTTCATGGGAAAATATGTCCTCCTGAACTAAGCAGATTTTGACTAGGATATTTTGGGTATATCCACTCTTCCACAAATGAGGAAAGTGCATTTAATCCTTTCCGTGCAGAGCATTTCTTACAAATAGAATTATTGCTTGTCTGTCTTTCCATTTTCTTGCTGCAGAGCCTGTACTTGCCTCGGTGCAATTGAAGTGGTTTCTTTTCTTTGCCTTTAATTGCTTGGCTACAGAGGAGACAAAAGTGAAAGTCAATTGTATATGGTTTTATACTTGTAATCCAACCTCTCCTTGCTAATTTGTATTCTTCCCTCACATTCAGTATATGTACAGTTTTGTTTAATTAATAAAGCAAAAGCTATATATGCTATGCAATGGTATTTGTCATTTAGCTCAGCCTAGGCAGAACAGGAGGAGTGCTTTGAAACTGCCATTGGCAGCAAACCCTTCTCCCTCTGTTAGTGTAAGAGTTGGGGAACAAGCTATCCACCCAGTAGTTGTGTATGTGGCAAGAACTTCTGCTTATCTGAACCTATAATACCCACAGGTACGTAGCATATATTACACATGGTTTGCTTCTCTTTCATTTAATACAAAGTACAGTTAAAATAAGAACAACTGACCTGGATCAATTGGAAAGTCCATCTACAATGTCTGTTTAGTTTTCTGCTGTCTTTAAGCTGATGTCTATGGAAGAATATAAGATTAGGGCAAACTTTACACTATCCTGTAGTGTATATAGTATCCTATACTATACCCTAGTATCCTCTAGTGATTCTTGATTTGGCTGTTCAATATTTAAGGATTGTTGAAAATATGAGGTGATTCTAGTGATAATTAGTAGAACCTCCTAATTAGACTGCAAAGAAATCAATAGCATATGTCTATAAATTCAGTGACTTTTCTGTCTGTTCAGAGCAATAGATAACACTTGTAAACCTGCAGATTTGCAATGTACTGTCTACATTTAGAGAGCTGAATCCTCTGAGTCTGTTTACAAGATGAGAGTTGATATACTGCTCACATGGGGCCATAATGAATCCAAATAATTTTCAGAGATCAGGCCTACAGTAAATCGGCACTTTGTAAAAATCCAAGCACTTGGTTGGTTGTTAACTGATTTTTTTTTAAAATTGTGTTAATTTTTATTTAGGTCTTTTCTACGTTTCATTCCCTTTTTAAAAAAATTGCATTTTCTTCTGAGTTATTTCTACTAATGTTTTGTTCTTCTGACAGAGTATAAGCCTCAGCTTTTAAGAATCTTGTTTCTTGTGAAGCAATAACATTGCATTATGAGTCCACAAAGCATTTTTATCATGCTTTGGATGTGAGGTGCATTCTTGAGATATGCAATTTTGTAAGTAATTCTTGAAATGAACACAAAGGTCAGAGGTGTTTACAAGAAGCTATGATGCCTAAAGACAACACTGAAATGTTCTTTTCATGTGGTAAGCTGAGACACATATCGAAGGCATGGGTCTGGGTTTCTTCTCCTGGGTCCTAGCATGAGGAATCGGATCTTTTCATTCTATTATTGTGAAGTGAAATTCAAAACCTATGACGCACCTGGTATTCTCTCTTTTGTTTACTACACCAGTCATTGATACTGACTATTCTACTGTTTACTCCTGCATTCATATGGTATTAGAACTGTGGTGTATTGAGGCTATGCTGCTGAGAACACATCTGCGCTGGTCAGGGCATGTCTTCAGGATGGAGGATTACCGCCTCCCTAAGATTGTGCTCTGTGGTCAACTTGCCACCGGCTGCCACAAGAGAGGAGTGCCAAAGAGGAGATATAAGGACTCCCTGAAACAATACCTCAGCTTTGGCCATATTGACTACCATCAATGGTCCACTCTGGCCTCCAATCGGGAGACATGGAGACACACCATCTATAACACTGCTGCTTCCTTTGATAACACATGCAGAACCAGTCTTGAGGACAAAAGACAATGCAGAAAGAATTGTACCTCGCTAATACCGCTTAAGGAGACTTTCCGCTGTGCCTTTTGCAACCGGACTTGCCTATCCCACATTGGCCTTTTTAGCCATCAGCAAGCGTGGGTAGAGCCCTTCCCAAATCTTCTTTCGCAAAGTCTAGCCATGATGAGAACTGTGGTGTACCCAACCTTGTGATACTTATGATCTCTTAACTACAGCAATAGGTCCTTATTGCAATGCTTGTGGTTGTTATCCAAGATCTAGGAGTGATATTATGATTTAGTGACTATTCTATCCTTGCAACACTTTTTCTTGGCTCTAATCTGTGCCAGTAATCTAGCCAAATTGTATCTGCTTCTGTTTTATCAGACAGGTCTGTTTTATCCCAAGCATGTAAACTTCGTATATATTGAAACATCTGTCTCACAGATTCTGAGGAAGAGGAGTGGCAGCCTGTTTATCACGCAGTTCCTGCACTGTATTACCTCTGTCTGCAGATGAAACTGTGCTACCACTGATACTCAAAAATACAGCCAGATACTTACAAAAGTTCTCAAGAGTTCCTGCACAGAATGATGGTCACACTGGAGATTCCAATGGAAGCTGTCCAGGAGAAATCACATAAGTTTCTGGACATATTATGTACCTCTATGCCAGTATGCCTTGTAATTCCCATAAATGAGGGTCTGTTGAAGTCAGCCAAATTACTTTGGCAGATGTCTGCTTCTTTAGAGTTGACAATCCAGATGGGTGGATTGTTGTTATCCAGTGCTTTCAGCAAGCTTTGAACAAGTCTATAAACACTGGCACTGGGATTGTTAACTGTGGCAGCGGTTCACTGGACAGATGAGCATCAAGGTCTACAAAGATCAATGTCATGGGATAAAGAATTACACAAAAATTTAGTTAATTAGAAGCAAAACCAACCTGCTTTTACATTGTCTAATTCTAGTTATGAACTAATGCTATTTAAATCAGGGATGTCTTTCATGGAAGTTAGCAGTGTTGTCAGTGAAATATCAATAATTATTTGCATTGTTACAGAATTGTTTACCTTAGCCAAAATTATATAAGACTTGATTAATTTCCCAGCAGAATGTTAAAATGGTTAGCCTTGTATATCCCTGTGCACTTGTTTGGCATATCTTGTATTTTGAATATTAAGGGTCTTTTTTGTCCAAAGACAAGCAACATAAGCTGTCTTCTTTGGGAAACTTACTGCTGCAATGACTTTTGCCAAACATTATGACTTCAACTTGGTCATTCATTTAGATGCCAAGCTTTGGATAAAAGTGTTGTTTGCAGCTGAAGTTACTCTGTTTCACCATTTTTGGGGGATGCTGTCTGACATTCATAGTTGTATCCACGTTGATTCACATGCAAAAAATAATTGATGACAGCATGTCTAATTCTCTGAGTTGTTAACAGTGTTCTTTCCTTTTTGCTGGCCCTATCTGGTATGGACATTGAGTTGTAAGTGACTTTTAAGGGAGCAAGGGTTTCCTGCCCTTTATGCTACACATGTGGGTATGAGGCATCTGAGTACACATGATATTTATATATGAGATCTTAATTTTTTTAAATGGTAGTGTACATACACACAAAGAATAGAACTAATACAGATTACAGCTTCAGTTGGATAACTCACTGCTATTTTCAATGGGTGGTGATTCTTTTTGCATATGTAGTGTTTTACCAGTGTTGTTCCACTTAAAATCTGAACTCAGTGATAGATTTTGTGCCCCACCATCTACTGAACCCTTGTTTAGTGCATCACACTTCAAACCAGCTTGCCCTTTAAAATAACAAGCCTGTTTAAAAAAAAAAAAAAAAAAAAAAAAAAAAAAAAAACACACACAAAAAAAA
>VZRW01000868.1:0-91760 GCA_013398125.1 Aegotheles bennettii | reverse complement strand
AAAAAAAAAAAGAAAAATTCAAAAACCCCAGCACTGTCTTGATTAGTATTGTGTAGGGATGGTGCAATCTTGAAATCTTATCTATGTCTTTGACAAATGTTTTTCTTGACCAAAATGGAAGACAGAGATTGCATTTACCTATTGCTTACCCAGGACTAATTGAAGATGTTCGGAAACTTGAGCTGCTAATAATTTTACAGATTTCATGCTTAAAGATGTCTGTTTAATGAAATTTTAGCCATTAGCTATTTTTCTGAACTGTTAAGATTGGATTCAATTGAAGTCATTTACAATTTCTAACATATCACTAATATGCAGTTACAGTGACAAATTGGTTGTCGCTACCTGTTGATTTAGATTGCAATCATTAATTTTTAAATAAACATACTATGCAATTCCTGGCAAGGAACAATCAGTTTTTAAGATTGGATTTCATTGTAAAATCTATAAATTCTTGCCTGCTGGAAGGGCAACACAGCAGGTCACAAGCAGTCCAGGAGACATCTGGAGTACACTGATGATGACTTCATGATACAGATTGAATGAAGAGCTGAAGCGGGGAAGCACTCTGGACCTGGTACCAATAATTAGGAACTGGATGTGAAGATTGGTGTGGCCCTGGCCACAGTGACCATGAAATGGTAGAGTTCAGAAGAGAATAGGGCAAATAGAATCACAACTTTGAATTTCAGAACATGCTGTGCTCTGTTAGGGTTCTGTTTGGGGCAAACTCGTGATGAAGTCCTGGAGAGGAGAGGGGTCCAGGATTGCTGGGTCACCTCCTCTAAACTCAGTATTTGTCCATCTGAAAGTCAAGGGAAGGTGTCAGGAGGTCTGTATTGATCAACAAGAAGCTCCTAACAAAGCTCAAATATAATCATAAGGGATGTGGAAGTAGTGACAGGTAACCTAGGAGACTATACAGAGGCACTGAGTGTGTGGGAACTGGCTTAGAAAAACCAAAGGCCAACTGGAATTGAATCTGGTGAGAGGTTCGAAAGGCAAAAATTTTCCTAAATACTAGTATACCACTGACTTAACTTTCTTTGAATTTGTATCTCCTCCTTCAGTGATGTATATTTAACCTGTATTGTCTACCTGATTTATTAGTTCATCTACCAAAGAATCTGGAATATTCAACAAAAATGCTTTCCCTAAAAGGATGTAAAAGTGACTGGGAGCAAGTTTAATAAAAACATAATATGTAAGTGATCAGAGTAATCTGATTTTCTTTCTGATCTTTTGTAATGAAAATTATTCTTTTTCATTTGCTTAAAGCATAAATGTCTGAGTTTAACATTTAGCATAAGTATTTTTAACCTGAAGTGATGAACTTGTTCTTTCTGTCTTGCAAGTCAAAAATATCTGTCTTGCAATATCACTGCTTTTTGCAAGAACAATTTTAATAATGAACAATTTTTGTTAGTGTTTGTATTTGTGACTTTTACTTCATACACATTTATCACTACTTTTAATCCAAATATGTAATTCCATTAATGTATTTTACATTACTATGTTTAATAAAGCCATAGAACATTCCAGATAATTTAATACAAGACTTTTGAATATGAAAATGTTGTATTTATTGGCAGCAAATGATGGAGAGCCATATATATAGCCATATTGGTGGAAGATGGTGGAGAGCCATTTTTTTTTCATATTTAATGAGTGGGCAACAAGTGCATAATTATTATACTCCACAAGGTTTTTAAGCATAAACAGAAATTAAATTCAACTCATGTGGTATAGATTCACACTTCTTGATAGTTGTGTACAAATGATATGACCTACTTGACTTCAAAATCTGACTTAATTTCTGATTTATGCATAATATGTAATATTGATTCTAAACTGAATAGACATGTTATTGAAATTACAGAGTAATATGTGAAGAACTGTGTCATAAGTAGATGCCGAGCTGGTTCATTTGCCTTCTCACAAATGTAAGTTGAAATAGGGGGAAAAAAAAGTTTCTTACCATTATTATGGTATTTTTATAGTAAACTGGTGCTTAAGAACACTTACGTATTGGTCCTTATTTGGCACTCTCCTTGCACCATCGTTTCTGATTACATAATCTCTTGAATATTTTTGTAGATGAAGTCATAGATAATCTTAAAAACCAACAGTGTTTTGATGTTAGAAAAATGTATCAACTGCAATCATCTGGATTTTTTTCCTGTTGTTTAATTTTCTCTCATAAACAGGCAAACATTTCTAGAATGGTAAGGAAGTTGTTTATCATCAGCATACTAAAATGGGCACAACAGCTAAAGAGTAACATATGACATTAATTATATTGAGTAAGATTGTTCCTGCAATATTTGCCACATGGTGACGGTGCAAAATCATACTTCTGATGGTGTACTTAATTGCAGTCCTTTAAATATTTTTTTCATTAGAAATAGGCAAGCTCTATATTTTGCTAGGTATTGTCATTAACTTTACATGTTTTTGTGAAAGTTGTAATGCTTAATGAAAAAATGATTTTAATTATCAGGAGAAGGTTATATAACATTTCCTTCCCATTTTAGACACTAACTTGTTACTTCTTGTAATCGTTTAGAGATTAAGCTTGTTAAATTAGCAAGCATTTAATCAACCAAAAGAGTTTACTTAAGTTAAACTTATAATTAGACTTAGACATGTACCTGCTTTCGGAAACAGCAGAATTTGGCCATCAGGTAATGAACTAGAATAGTGAATATGTAGTGAAATAGAAAGGTTGTTTTTATATAAAAGTAATTTTTAATTAAATTTCTTATCTTTATATTTAAAAGTATATGTTGATTATGTATTCCCTTGTTTATTTAGAAAAGTATGATATATGTTGAACTAAGCCTGCAAATGAAAATGCAGTATTGTGTTACCTGTGTGTGTATACCTAGATTTACGATAGTTTGAAAACATAGTGGGTCTCTGTCACACCGAAATTTCATGGGTGGGAGTTTGAGGTCTGAAATGTCAAATCCATGACATATGTAAGTAGTGTCATTGAATACATTCTGTATATGCCATCTGCTACAGAATTAAGAAGTCTGAATGCAACTTTCTTGCATTCCTTGGTGGAAACCAGTCAGAATATTTAGCTACTGTTAGTCCAAAATAGCTCATAGGCAGAATAGAACGAATATAAATGCAAAGCACTTCTGGTATTGAACAGCAACAGTTTTTCAGTAAAGTAAAAGTATCTGTAAACGTATACATAAGTAAAAACAGTGAATTTAGTTTTCTTTGAATATCCTGGGACTGGGAAATGGGTCTCATTGAGATCTTTTCATTGACTTGACATTTTTAACTTAGCCAGACAATGAAATATCTGATCTTACATGTTAAAATGTCACAAGCTCAGAAAAAGTTGTTGATATGTGACTGAACAGAACTCAGCCTAGAGTTGGAGTATTTGGTGGAAAAATTTATATGGAGAAATGTAAATGTTTCTTTGTCAAATTATTTGTAATACTAATAACAACAGTTAATAGTTATTAGCTTGTTGGAATCTCCAAACGCTAGGCATGTTAGTCTAGACAAAAGGTGACAAAAGGCAGGTAATGCAGTCAAAGGTCAGTAATAAATTTTTTAATATTATATCACCTTTAAGTGTTTAGCAGTACTGAATCTTGGAGACAGCTGGCTACATTTATAAAAGAATAGTAAGAGAGTCAGATATGCAGGTAAATATTAATTCTAACTGTGAGCACTCTAGTTTGCAAAGGAGAAAAGGGACATATTCGCTACTCTGGGCAGAACATACGTCCTTGGAGGCTTCCAAAGGGAAAACCTAGTAGATCACTACTTTCAGCTGGTGAAGATGGAAAGCATCAAGTCAATAGACTGTAAGACTGGTTTGTGATTTGGAGGTGTTTGTTAGGTCTTGCTGATGAGGAAAGGTTATGTTGTGAAGTAAATGTAGCTTTTTCCCTGCCATGGGTAGGTACACAAGAGGTATTATGTTTGATTTTGCATATATTTTTTTCCACATACAACATGCAAAATTATACTTTCAACTGTTATGAAACATTCATTAACTTCTACAGCTTAATATTTCTTTATATCTGCTGTCATTCCACCATTAGAGTAATGTACTTCGCTGTTTCTGTACAATTTATACACAGAAGTGAGGTGCTCTCTCCAGTACAATGTCCTTGTATTTTTCATAAGAAACATTGTAGTTTTAAGGTTTCCTGATCTCTTCTGGTGGTTTGTATTTTTGTGTATAATAAAGCTTGTAGAATTCTCTAAGTGATTTCTGTATCTGCTCTAGTAACTTGCCATTTAGCTAGGATATTTCAAATTCACTTTCAAAAATCTCAAAATATGGGTTAGATTGTTTTAGATATAGGCCAGGGTTGGTTTGGTTTTTGTTAGTTTTTGGTTTGTTTTTTTTTTTTTTTTTTACAGTTGCTTATATGCACTGTATCTGTGCAAAAAAATTGACAAAAAATGTTAGGAAATTACACATTTATTTTTTGTTAATTCATTTGTTTACCACAATGTATTTGCAGTTCTTGAAAAAATTCTGGGTTTGCAACACTATGGAGAATTTGGCCTTATAAAATAATAAGGCAATGAGTAGTAATGCAGCTGTAGGAGTTTAAGCTATAGATGGAAAAGTTTAAAAGAGGAGCTGGAGCCGTACTTAGCTAGTAAGAAAAGCTTTGAGCTAAATCCTATAACTTCATCCTTTTAATCATCACTTTCCTGGAGTGTATGGTGATTTGGGACCTGGGTGAGGAAAATAACTAGATTTTGTGTAATTTATTCATGAGCTTCATTTGTCACTTCCAGAAAGGAAATGTGTTAGTTAAGCGCTTAATAAGAGAGTCAAAATAAGGCCTGTCTGAAGCATTCACAGGTATACAATTATCACATTTTAACTAGAACACTTGTTAAAGTGTGACCTTTCATGTAAAATACAGCCATAATAATACTTTTTGTTAAGGATTTATTCTGTGGAAGTGTATTTGTGCTAAGTGCTTCTGAAAGTGAGATACTACTGGTAGCAGGAATATTATTCATGGAAGGGGTGACAAAGAACAGCTACAAATGAGACTTGTTAAATAATCACATTTGCTTTATCCTGTTTAGAGAATAACAAGAAAAGTGGATTTATATCAACAAAGCACTTGACCCTGTTTCTAACTTAAGCATGTCAAGAGTATAGCCAGTGATGAATTCAGGCAACTCTTGCATTTTGCAGCACTGGTTTGGCTGCCCTGTATTATAATTACACTGTTCTACTGCTATCAAGGTTCCTAAAATTACTTTTAACATCATTGTATATGTGTTCATCAACTGCTGCTGCATAACTGGGATAGGTAGTATACTACTATAGGATTGACAGTAACATAGCAGCTCCTTCCCATTTCCAGTTTGGTGATTTCATGAGTAATCAGGGAAAATTAGTATGATGATGGTAGATATTAGTTCTCATTGGTATTTAATTTTACCCTCAAATGAGAACACTACATTAGTGTAACTCAATTGTAATATAAACCTACACTGATTTGGAAAAAAACCCTGTTTATCAGAATGCTGGAGAGTAAGTACTCTCTGACATACACCATCTCATTCGGTTCTTGTTTTTTTATCTGTCTGGCTCCAGAAGCTGACTGGAAGTAAGAGCATTTGCACTGCATATTTTACATGTGCCTCACTAGACCTAGGTAATTTATTCACCTGTAGATTATTCACTGAGAAATGTACTTGTGGTTTAACATTTTATCTGAATAGAAGCTGAATTTATTACCTAACCTTGTCTGATCTGCAAACAAGGGCTAAAATTCACAAAATGCTATTCTCCTTCTACTGCATTGTCCAATGACCAGGCAATTTGTATATTATTTGTTTTTAACAAACATCTTTTAGTTTTCACTGAGTGAAAATAGTACAGCTGATCATGGCTCCTGTGAATGTCCTTTCCTATTCTCCCCTTAAGATCACTGTATATAATAGTGAGATGAACAAAGAAACCCAAACAAACTTGGGGTTAATTGAGTACAAGAAAGATGTTTCACAAGAAATCCAATGTTCCCTAACCCAAAAAGAAATGTTGAACTTTCTGATGCCTACCTGATGATTTTTTAGCCTGACTCCTTAAGGAAAGAAGACTTGGGCAGTCACACTGAGTGTGTAGATTTTGTCAGAGTGTGTTGTCAGCTTCTACCTCTCTGCCAATTTCAACTAAATTTGTTTGGGAGATGGAGGAGAAGTAGGGATTTTGCAGATAAATAACTTCCTAATCGTTTCATTAAAGTAAGTGACTAGAAGAAGAGACCCATTCAATTTCCCAAGTGAAAGACTGAAAGACAAGCTTCTGTCTCAGGGAGACTCTAGGGAATGAAAGTGGATGAGAGTTCCAACTACAGGAAAAACTTCAAATGGAGCTCATTGTTATGACATAAATATGAAACAAACTAAGCTTCATTAGCTCCAATGGTCACAGAAGCGTTTGTTTAGGTTGAAACTGAATACTAGTTGATGCAACACCATTTGGAAAAATGAGCATGAGGTGGAAATTTAATCCCAACTGTCTCAATGATTTATTCTATGACACTGGACAATTACTTTTCTTGACCCTTTTTGTTTGTTTGTTTTTCTTCCATCTAAGTTAAATATCCTGCAGCTCAGGAAAATGTTAGCCTTCTTTTGTAGCAAGTGCGTGTTGCTGGCTCATGTTCAACTTGGTGTCCACCAGAATCCCTAGGTCCTTTGTTGCCATGCTGCTTTCCAGATAGTTTACCCCCAGCACAAGGTGTATTCTTCCCCAGGTTCAGGACTTTGCACTTTTCTCTGTTGATCTCTATTAGGTTCTGGTTGGCCTATTTCTTCAGCTTATTGAGCTCCCTCTCAGTGGCAGCACAACCCTATGGTGTATCAGTCACTCCTTCCAATTTTGTACCACGAGCAAACTTGCTGAGGATATAGTCTGCCCCACCATCCAGATCATTAACGAAGATGCTGAACAAGAGTGCACCTAATACTGAACCTGATTCACACCCTGGGGTGCATAGCTAATTACTAGCATCTAACTGGACTTTGTACCACTGATCACCACCCTCTGAGCCCAGTCACTCATCCAGTTTTCAATCCATCTTACTGTCTGCTCATCCAGCCCATATTTTATCAGCTTCTCTATGAGGATCTTATGGGAGGCAAATCCTTATTAAAGTTGAGGTATACAGTATCCGCTGCTCTCCCCTTATCTACCAAGCCAGTTGTTTCATCATAGAATCTTATAGGGTTGGTCAAGAATGCCTTACCTTTTGTGAATCCATGCTGAATATTCCTGATGACTCATCATCCTTCATGTGCCTGTAAATGGTTTCCAGGATTAGTTGTTTCATCACCTTTCCAGAGACAGAGGTAAGGTTGACCAGCCTGTAGCTCCCTGGGGCTTACTTCCTGCCCTTTTTGAAGACAGGAAAGAAATTTGATTTCTTACAGCCTCAACTACTTCTCCCAATTGCCATGATCATTCAAAGATTATTGAGTGTCCTTGAAATGTTGTCAGCCAGCCACCTCAGCACTAGGGTACATCCCATGAGGGCCCATGGACTTATGTATGTCTTGCTTGTGCAAGTTTGATTTCTTTCTCACTTGGGTTTGGAGATTATCATCAGTGCTCTTCAGGAAACTCCTGGATTACATATGCCCTGCTGTTTTATTTCTCTAGCAGATATCAGGGTGGTTCAAGCCCCCTGTAAGAACCAAGACCCGTGAGCATGAGGCTACTTCTACCTGTTGGCAGAAGATTTTATCCACTCGTTCTTCCTTGTCAGGTAGCCTATAGCAAACACTTAATGTCACCAATTTGGTCTGCTCTTTAATGCTTATTTGTGTAAACTCTTCGTTGGCTTTTCATCCACCCCTAAGAAGAGCTCCAAGTATTCCCACTGTTCTGTCACATAAAAAGCAACTCCACTGTCTCATCTTCCTGTCTTCTCCCCCCTAAACAGCCTGTTTCCCTTCAGATATATGTATGATCCATTTTACCATCTCTCCATGGTCATAACTAGATCATAGCTGTACAACTACACACAGATCTCTAAGTCCTCATGTTTATTGCCCATTCAGTGGGCATTGAGGTACAGGCTTATTTCCCAGAAAGGGTTTGAAGTTTTTTTCCATAGTGTTCCCTTTTAGGCACTTCCTTGCTTACATACAAATACTTGAGGCGATCCAACTTGAACTCTTTTCTGTTCACTTTCATTCCCACTGCCACAGGCCCTTTGCTTATCAGCTGGGTCCCATCAGTCCCTTACACAGCTGCTGGTAACTCTCCTTCCCCTGTCAAGATCCGAGAGCCTGAATCTCTTCTGAAAATGAATCTTCATTTTCTGTATTGCTGAGGTGCTATTGAAAGTTTTACTAAAGAAAGTTATAATCTCACTGACTTTAAAATAACTTAATTTTATTTTGTCATATAATGATATACACTGATAGATAGCTAGACAGATATATTAGTCATTGATTTGCATTCAAGAAAAATTCATGTCATATTTATTGAATTCATGTATCTGCATCTGGAAGACTGGAGAGAGCAAGATTTAGCAGGTAAAATGATAATATTTTCAGTGATGATTTCTAATTTTTTTGTAAACATTTAAAGCCACAGTAGTACATACTTACCCTAGGTGATAGAACTTATTTATACTCCAGACACATCTGTAAATAACCTTGAGTAAGGATCTTAAATATCATCTATGTCCTTGTTTGAAGACGTAAGTTAAAGGAGAAGCCCTACTCTGACAGTGCACTCCTTACTTCTCATGTGGATTTATTGATAATTAGTTTGAATCTCTTTGTTGGTATGTTTTGTTTGCATGTCAAAGTTTTGGTAGTGAGCAGCTACAGAGATGGCTTCTGTGAGAAGCTGCTAGAAGCTTCCTCCATGCCCAACAGACCCAATGCTAGTTGGCTCCAAGACAGACTCGCTGCTGGCCAAGGCTGAGCCCATCAGCAATGGTGGTAGCACCTGTGGGATCACATATTTAAGAAGAGGGAAAAAAAGTCTGCACAACAACCTGCAGCTGGAGAGAGGAGAGAGAATACCTGAGCGAAACAACTCTGCAGGCACCAAGGTCAGTGAAGGAGGAGGGGGAGGTGCTCCAGAAGCTGGAGCAGAGATTCCCCTGCAGCCCATGGTGAAGAACAGGGTGAGGCAGGCTGTCGCCCTGCAGCTAATGGTGGAGCAGTTACCCACCTGCAGTCCGAACGCCACACCAGAGCAGGTAGATGCCTGAAGGAGGCTGTGACCCTGTGGGAAGCCCACACTGGAGCAGACTCCTGGCAGCACCTGTGATACCGTGGAGAGAAGAGCCCAAGCTGAAGCAGTGGAAGAGTGTGAGGAGTCCTCCCCCCGAGGAGGAAAGCACAGCAGAAATAACATGTGATGGATTGACCACAACCCTCATTCCCCATCCCCCTTCACTGCTGGGTAGGGAAGAAGATAGAGAAAATCAAAAGTGAAGTTAAGCCCAGGAAGAAGAAAGAGGTGGGGGAAGGTGTTTAAAGACTTATTTTTTTTCTCATTATCCCACTCTAATTTTATTGGTACTAAATTAAATTAACTATCCCCAAGTCAAGTCTGTTTTGCCCATGATGGTGATTGGTGAGTGATACCCCTGTCCTTATATTGACCCACCAGCCTTTCATTATGTTTTCTCTCCCCTGTCCAGTTGGGAAGGGGTTTGATAGAGTGGCTTTTGTAAGCACCTGGTGTCCAGCTAAGGTCAACCCACCACAGCTGGCTAGCTAGTCAGGTAAAAGAATCAGTCTTCCTATACTGGAAAAAAACTAGGTTACCTATTAACCTTTGTTAGGATATATGGGTTGGACTTCTGCAGTTCAGTATCTAATGTAAAATATTGATTTAACTGCATAAATTACATAGTTTATTGCCATAATATAGTCTGCAAAACAGCAATTGAACTTCCTTTGCTCTAAACAGTGAAGTTTAAACTTCAAAACCTTGCATTGAAATACATATTAAGACAATGAACTTCAAGAATTCTTACACCTTGTATAATTCATTGCTATCCTATTATTTTGATTTAATAGCATGCATAGGTTTAATATACCAGAAACTTTGAGCCTGAAAATTCAAATATGATTTTTGCTGCTGTGCGCAATAAGGCAAATATTATAAAACAATAGTCATAGAAATAATAGAAAATGGATTACAAAGAAGTGTGCACATTTTTTGTGTTCTGTTGATACCCATTCAAATACATAAAAGGTATGCTAAGTCTGTGAAGTAGTGTACCATATGCAAAAATGCCAGTGTTTTCCAAATATTACATCATATCTATTCAGCATGACAATAGCTATAGGCATGAAATAAAACTTTGATTGCCATTATTTTAGACTTACGTGGAAAGATGTTTATGGTACTCCTGGAAATACTGCATTGAATTGCACTTATTTTCCAGATTTATATCTGGCGAAAAGAAGTCATTAGCAATTTGCATTTTGAGAGCATTGTTGATACAATATGGTGGTGTGAGTCACCAAAAGCTTAGTGACAGAAAGAATTACAGCCCGAAGGAAAAAATTATAATTTGCCAGTGTACTACAACTGATTTAGTACATTATGATCCGAGATCTGAATTGCCTTTTTATATCTTGTTTTTCAAAATATGAATTTAGCTCTGTTAAAAGGTACTGACTTGGAGTTTTGAAATGATTCCTCTGTGTCCTTGAACAGACACAGCATAGGCAGCAGCAATTTGTGTCTGTGAATAGATGTAGCACAGGCAGCAGAATTGTGATCTTCCCCACACGATTCAGCTATATGCCTTGAACAGGACTTTAGAGCAGTGATGACAAGCTTCTGGGTTGAATCTCAAAATTGTCATGTGTTCCTATTGTCAATAGAACACATCAAATTGGTGTTTGATGCCTTTACTGCTGCTGTGCCAGAGTTCACTTTTCCCATGTCTGTTGCTCTCATGGGCTACTATGTGAAATCGACTGATATGAAGATGATAGCAATATTACCAGGTGACTGAAAACAGTTAGCCATTGTTTAACCATTAGTTCCTTTAAGAGGCAAGATAACAGTTTAAGGACACTGGGCATATCTCAATTTCCAGCTTACTCTTTGCTTCTTAGTCAGTCTTAACTGACTTACACTTAATAAGTGTAACCACCAGAGCCTTCTCATATACACAGATCTTTCTTCAGAATTCACTGTGTTTATAGTTATTCATGGAAGAAAATTTGAAAGGAGGAAAGTAAGCACTAATTCGGAACTGAAGAAATGGGAGAGCCTGTGATTTCATTTATGGGGAGCCAATCATTAATTTTGGATCTACCTCATGGAAATATAGTTTCTGTTAATAGACTAAATTACAATATTTTGGCAAAACACACATAAAAGAAATTCTTTTGGCAAAATAATAAGCTTTGTTTATCCTAAACTAAAATTGACAGCAGTTCTGAGCAGTAAAAGTTTTACCTACACGGGGAGTTTTCAATATAAATAGGTATGAACCTGTTTTTAGCAGCAGATATTTTTGGGATCTTTACTCTAGATAAAATTACATCTAGATTTTTGTTTACTGGTAGCTATTACATCTGAATATATTTCTTATTCACTTCTTGTGGAAAACCAAGAGGAAATCTGCCACAACAATATTAACCTTTTAGTTGTTTCTATGCCAAACTGCATGAACTCTTATTCTACCCGGTATTCACAACATTATCCTGGTTAGTTTTTTTTTCCTGGAGACGACTTGTGTTTGTAGCCATATGGAGCAAGAGAAAGAGGGAATAGTATCAGCTGTTATAGCACAGGCTTGCTGGATTGCACAGTAATAGAAAAGGCTGCTGCTGTGGACCTCTGCTGCTGTGAGGCCTCATCTACTAAAACTGTTAAAGTCCAGCATTGATTTTATAGATTCAGTGGTGTTAACATCATTGAATCTACATATTGTTGGTGCTTTTGTAGTCTGTAATCATGATACACAGTGATACTGCTCCTAATGATGTTACTTCATATTTTACAACAATTCTTGACTAATGTTTTATGACTAATTTTTCATAAGCACAGGCACATTCATAAGCATTTAACAGAGGGAGAATATTCATTGGATGGTTTACTTATTTGTTTGCCAGAAAATGCACATGGCTGAAGGGCACATTGAAACTAATAATGTGCAGATATAGAATAGTAGCAACATGTCCAGTTTAAAATCTGATCTTAAATTCTTTTGAAGAAAAATGCTGTAATGCTGGGAAAGCATGTAGCCTTTAAAAGATAGAACTTGTAGAACTTAAACTGAACAGTTTGGAGCAGAATAAGATGCTGGTGCCTACTTTGTATTTTAACAATAGTATCATGATGACTCATCAACACTGTAGACTACAAAGGAAAAAAAGGAAACTAAATCACTGTATGGAAATTTTCCCATTTATGTTTATAGTTTGGAATATAGCCCTTCTTTCTGTAGGACCATCAAGAGGATCTCATTCATCTACTCATTATTATTCCATAAAACTTGTAGAAACTTACTGTCTTTGACACCTCCACACCTTACTAAATTTCTTGAAAGGTGCAGCCAGTTCTAAGTTGTTAGAAAAAGATAGATGCAATGCTACATATATCATGATCACACAAGATTTATTCCTCTATGAAACCAGTATAACAATATTTTAATGAGGAAAACTTAAGTCTTTTGTAGGATTTGTTCCTTTGTGTTTTATAAAAATTATGACAAACTAAATTTCATGCCTATTATGCTACTGATTCTTTTGTGTATCTTTCTATTAAAGAATGTTAGAAGAATCCTTAATTAGATTCTATTAAAGATTTTAAAAATGCAATTCAAGATATTAAGATGCTTTTTGCAAAGTGAGATTGCTTTCTTAAACATAAGGAATACACCAGAGAGCAACTTCTTTTTCTGTCAAGGCGAATTGTAGTAGAGCATAAAACTTGACACAAGTTTGTTCCTCGCCATAGGTATTTCCACAGTTATTCTTGCAGGATTCTTCAGTTTGACAGAGAATTGATAGGACTAGCTGATCTAGCTGCCTAACTGAGACAAGAAAATAGTTTTGTATACTTGTGCAAGGTCTTAACACCTGGCAAAAAAACCCACTTAAAACACCAAAAACTTTTTATATTATTCTAACATCTGCTGCAACATGTTCATGTGGTGGTTTATTTAAAAAAAAAATAATAAAATTAATTGATTAAAACCCCAAAACCAAACAAAATGTTAACACCCCCCACCCCCACCGCCCCAGAATCCCATCTTCACTAAGTCAGTCTGGATCAGTGTACATTGGGAAGGCCAGCGCTGTTTAGATATAAATTTAGACTGGATCTAAATTGAGCTCCAAATATCTATTGAAAGAGCTTAATTATAATCCAAAAATATGTCTTTGAAACTTGCTTAAACTCATAGCACTTGGAAGCACAAATACTTACTCCTACTGAAGTTACTATGATTTTTAAATATATTCCCTTTATAACAAAGGATATTAACTTCTCTGTAGCTGCTTGCTGCTATTTACTAGTGAATCTGGATAACTGTAAAAAATCTAGAAAGTTACTAGAAGTCTAAGCAGGAAAAAAGTATACTTACATTACCCAGAAAGACTCATCCGTAATTTCAGCTTCCTAAATGGAAAGTACCCACCAGCATTTTTTGAAAGTTCTGTGTAAGACTGAGTCTACCTGATGGAGGTGATGAAACTCTTTTTTTCATGGAATTTCTTTTTCTTCTGTAATTTGTTTGCTTTTTATGATGATAGTATTTTGATAGCAACAAAAATGAACATTTTATTTTTTTAATTTGCTAATTAAGAGAGATTTCTTCCCCCTTCCCTCCCCAGATTTTTGTGAGATTTTAATTTGTTTCTATTTAACACCAAAGAGCTAGTCAGGAGAACATTTGTACTGTGTATGGCTATTTTGTAATTGTAGAACAACCTATTTGTTTTCTGGGAATTTTGGGAATTCCAGTGTGATGCAAAGACATTGAAAAAGATTGCAGGAGAAGGTCATAGAGTCACCTTCACTAGCAATCTCTAGCTCAGTCATGGCTATGTCCCTCAGTGCCTTTTATTGTTGGTTGTCTTTGTTTTAATGAAATAAATTTCTAATCCCAGGATTGTCTTAGATTTTAAATTGTTTTGTGCCAGAGACATTGCTGTCTCTCATTTGAATGAATGCGTAGTTATGAGTATTCATTAACAAATAATATATTTAGTCATATTTTGTGCTAAAAATAATTAAAACAAATCTTGTTAGAATGTGGATCCAACGACTAGATTTAGTTTCTTGCATTATGTGATCATTCTGACTCATTGTGTCCTTCTTTCTTCAATTTTAGAATACATACACTAGAGGTCTATCTCTCTTGCCTGCCCAAAATAACCTTCAGTAAACAACATTCCTAATCACTAAAAGTGGAAGAGTCAGCTAAAGCAGTAAACCGTTCCAGACATGCTAAGAGTGAATTATGTGTGTGTGTGTGTATATATATATATATATAAAAGAAGATGTTTGATTGAAATATTGTCTTTTTTGAAAATATAGTAAGAAACTTCTTGTTGGAGGAAATACTTTAAATAATTTTAAAATAGACCATCATAAGGGAAAAGTTATCTTTGATAGTTTTTCTTCTAGAGTTACTGTGTAGAATTTTGTCAGGATCCTAGGTAGTTCTTTGGTGCTGCTAAGAGCCACCTAGCTTCTGCTGCATGATCTGGTCTGGGCTGGCAGCATGGGGACTTGGTTCCCCAAGTAGAGTGCAGGCTCTGCATTCATACTACATTTGAGAAAGAGTCCCAGCAAGTAAAGGGTTTAAAAGTCAGGGTTCATTTTTTAATCAGCAATTTTATTTTTAAATTTAGGAAGCAGGCCACCTGTGAAGAGGGAAGTCAGTAAGATAGAACTTGTGCTTTGGAATCCTTCAGCTGGTGGTATGTGTAGATACCAAGATGGAATTTTCCTGAGTGAAGCAAAATTACTTAAGGTCACTGAAGTTTTATTGCATCTCTTACACCATCAGCAGATGGAAAAAAGGTTGTCGGGAAAAGAGGAACATAAGGTCAAGTGAGTCCTATCAAAGTGTTTCTGGTGTAATATCATGGCCAAGGACAGTCTTTATAACTAGGAGGTAGAAAGAAGTTGTAAGACCCTAAATCAAGGTTCAGCTTCTGCTTGCATCTGTCAAGATTCTTATAGTCTGGCAGCATCTTTGGCCTTGGTGATAGTGGAAAGATACCTGCAGACCCACCAAAACTGATCTTATTTTGGGAGGCTCGTATGCAATATCACCTACCTAAAACCAGGCATAGACAGCACAGAGAGGTGATATTTCTCTTAGGGTTACATAGTACAGTTCTTTCCTGTCATTTCAGCCCAAAGGCTGCCTGACATCTTTGCCTGTTGTCAAAGTCAGTGAATTAAGTGTTAAGGGCTTGAAACTGCCCTAACAGTGAGATAGTTCAGTGAGAACAAAGCTGAAGGCTTCTTTTCTTGACTTGGCACTCAACTACTAACAAGAATTGCATCTTGGACTTCAAAAAGCTTTAAAGACTATCTGTTTTCAGGTTTGCCAGTAATCTCGAAACTGCTTTTATTTTGACAAATATATGTCTTACCTTTTTATCTTCTTGATTCTCCTTAAAAAGGTTAGACTCAGCGATTATGTTGCTCAGTCTTGTAGATCATTCCATCAGTTTTGAGTAATATCAACTGGGTTAAATGTATTTTCAGATATGAAAAAGTCTAACTGCAGATTATACCAGAGTTCTAAGAATTTAGGCGATAGGCAGGAAAATTCTTTACATGTTTTTTGTTGACAGAATTTTGTTCTTGGTGAATCAAGTTGTATTAAATAGGTGTTCTTTTATTCTGACTTTTTACCCTCCTTTTTTGTTACATAAAGAAGCAGTGGTCTGCACATTTATCTTCATTGTACAAATGTGATGAATTTTGAGAGACTTCACAGAGGAGTTTGGTTCAGTATAGCCAATCTTTTTTTTAAAAAAGTTAAGTGTTACAACCAATGTCAGTATTTCCATATGCATAAAATTTGGCCATGAGGCTGTTATTTATTTCTCCTAAAATGGCTCAACATCCTCTATTTTCTTCAAGATTAGAATGAGTTCATTCTGCACCATGTCAAATTATGTTTCTAATCTAGGCCAACAAACACTTGTGTAAGAATGCTTTTTTTCTCTGGTGGAGAAATGAAATCTTGACTAATTCTTGGCTGATATGCCTTTTGCTTTTACCTGTTTGGGTTTTTTTTCCATTTATTTTGATGTTGACATTTTCTGCACCTCAAGTAATCTCCAATTTTCAATCATATATATTTGCTCGTTTTAAGAAAAAATGGTAGTTCTTTTAGAACTGAGGAAGTTAACTTTATTCAAAAGTAAGATCTGTAGCTGTCAGTGGAAGTTAGTGTCAACCAGCAGAAATTAAGGAAAATAAAATAGCTTTAGTAAATTAACTTAAATTTAAGAAAGCTGTACTTGGATGTTGTCTGATTGCAATTCCCATTTCCTACTAGCTAACTGAAAGCTTTATAGAATTTCTACTAACACAGGAGTCTCAGCTCATATTATTTGGCCCTTAGCTGGATTTCTTCTAATTTCTTTTCAATTTTAATCAGAAACCCTGTTGCCTTTATAAGAGATTTGCAATCTGTAGCAGTCATACAGAACAAGAGGAAGAATCTGTGCTTGGTCTTCTGTTTAACAGGAAGGCTGTCTTCAACAGAAGTGCTCCACTGCTATTGCTTTTGCAACATATCATTACAATCAGCATCATTTGTTCCATGCTTTTTCAGCATCTGTGAAGCAGCAGCTGGTTACTGCTTTCTTCATCATCAAAGTGCTTTCAAGGACATTGGACTAGAAACTTCTAGGAGAATTTTATTAATTTGCAAACACAGAAATATGAGTATTTCAATGTTGGTTTCAAATGTAGGTCAAGTAAGGTGTTAAAAATATTGGGGAAGGTTTATTCACTGTGGAAATATTTGTCTTGATGAAATATGAAATATCTTCTTGGAAGCAATGGAATTTTCTTCATATAATTTTGATGATTCTCCATTATTTTGACAGTTTTAATTCTCTTCTTTTTAATTTCCTCTTATTTTGCTAGGAATACCAGAAATACTATTGTTCCCTTTAAATCTTCATGTCAATGTAAATTGTCTGCATTTGATACATTTCACTCCTGGGATTTACACAGCTCTGACATAAATAAATCCTCTTCAAACAGAAATCTAGGCATATTCTAGCCACTTCTAATCCATCTGCAACATTAAACATCTACAAATAGCATTTAACTGATAGCCACCAACCTACATGTTATGCATGTTAAGTTTGGCAGTAAAAGCAAAAAAAAATGGACATACCAATTTAGAAGGCATCCTGCTGTCAGCATGTCCTTTGCTTATTTTCTCTTACATGTAAGTGGGATTTAATTTTTATGGTGAACCTATCAGGAAATGTATCATGAAGAGGCAGTTGCTGTGTTAGCTAACCATCAACTTCTTTTTAATAATAATTCAGCATAAACTTGAGGAGAAGAAGATCCAAATGATCAACACAATGTTTTAAATAGGTAAGAAATAGTGGTAGAGGCACTATGGGACATAAGAATATTAGACCATCCCCTTGCTCTGTCATATTCTTCATTTACTTAAGGCCAACCCATTGCAGATGTTGTTAACAATAGATAGAAGTCTGACAAAATCAAATATACAGCTAAATTGCTTTGGTGATACTTTAAAATGACATCTGAGTGCTATTTGTTACACCTAGAAATGCAAATTGATTCTTGCTTTCAAAGTTCTTTTAGGTTGGATGAGACTCGTGATTTTAGCCAACAACCAACTTTTAGCCAACAGCCAACTTTGCTCCTTGGATTTATCCAGCTAGCAACATATTGTTAAAGTATCTGTAATTTCATTGCACTTCCTTTGGTAAATATAAATACAAGGAAATGCTTTAATTAGCTGCTATGATTTGCCCCAGAGAATCTAATTTATTTTATTCTGTTCTTATGAAATCATAGAATCATTGAGGTGAGAAGGGATCAACTTCCCTGCTCAAAGCAGGGGCAGTTGCAGCACATTGTTCAGGACTATGTCTAGTTAGGTTTGAGTATCTCCGAGGGTGGAGACTTCGCAACCTCTCTGGGCAACGTGTTCTTGTGTTTGACTACCCTTACAGTAAAAAAGGTTTAGTTTTTGTTACATTCAAGTGCAATTTCCATTATTTTACCTTCTTTTGCCTCTTTCATTTCACTGGTTATCAATGAAAGTAGTCTGGCTCCGTTTTCTTTACTATCTTGTATCTGATATACACATTCACAATATCTCCCTGAACGTTTCTCCTTGTGGCTAAACAATTCCAGCGCTCTCAACCTCTCCTGTTGTGTCAGAAATCGGATATTATTTTAGATAGGTGAGGAAACCATCTTTTATGTCTTCCTAATACAAGTCCAAAGTTTATTCCAACTGCCTTATTGATATATTTTCGTTATTCTTAATAATTTTATTATAGTTATGCCACTGCTGATCCTAGCAACATCACATTTTTCCCTCCTTCCCCATCTGTTGAAATATCTCCTGTGTCCTATGAATGTCTCTTTAGTGTGTAAAGTGAAAGGATATGTCTAATCATCAGATATTTTTCATTGTAGTTTGAAAAAATAAAAAAATACAGTAAGTGTCTGCAGTAGTACTACGTTTAAGGGGTAATGATATTGAAGAATACATTTATTTTATTTTACAGAGCACAAAGAGTACATTTATTTTAAAAGGTCTACTCTGCTTTGGATTTCTGTCACTAGGAGGTGAAAGTGCTCCTTTCACATAAGCAGCAGTAGGAAAATCTTGTCTTGCTCAGTGTCTTTTCTGTCCATCCACTGTCTCTCTTGTTTCCTTTTTCTTTGTGTTTTTTGTGGGTTTTTTTGTTTCTTTTTTTTGTTTATTTTTTTGTTTTTTTTTTTTTTAAATAAGAATGTATTGTGCTTGGTTTTTCTTTTATAATGCTTCCTGTGTGTGGCTCACCCTGTTCAATCATTTCCTCTTGGTTGATAATCTACTCTTCCATCCCTCAAAATGGCCTAAAAGCATTTCTTCCCTTTGTCTTTTCCAGCATTTCTGCCTGACTTTTTTAAAAAAATTAACAGAACATAAAAAATCTCCAGGCTAGCCTTTCCAAATTGGCAGCCTGGTCACTGGAGCCTTGAATCCCCTTAAAGCCAAATACTTAAGGCCACTTGAATTTAGGGAGTTGAAATTGCCCAGTAAATGCCAAGAACTAGGGTTATTCAAATGGCCCTAGGAAATTAGGTGCTCATTTCTTGCTAGAAGACTTTGTAAGGACATCACCTCTAGTTCTCGATCCTTTAAATTTGTCACTGTTGTCTGTATTTATGAAATTGCTCTTTTATTTAAGTGCTTTAAAATTTCAGTAAAACCACTGACAGTAGCTATCTATGTTTCTCCCAAATTTCTTTTTTCAATAACACTATCTTATGTCTCACTAGCTTTTCTTCTTCAAAATTTCTGTTCTCTGAATTATTTGTAACTTCTCAGGATAAATATTCCCCAGTTTTATTAAATGTTGCAAGTCTGCACTCTTAGCTACTCTTCTCTTTGCCCTTTCAACAGATGAACATCAGTGAGGGACAATAAATGTGACCTCAAATGGAACAGACAAGGGAAAAGACATTTCATGGGGCTTGCATATGGTAGCAAGTGCTAAATATTGAGATTTTTATTCTAATTCAGATGTTTACTTGGAGGTGTCTCATTAGGGTCAAGCATCTTAGAACCTCATTCTACAGAAATATGTAAGAGGTTTTCAGTATCCTTCTCACAAATGAAAACGTAAAAAAAAACCAGTAGCAGAACACATTTTTATTCATTGGAGTATGCCTTAAGAAAATAATTCTTTTATGCAAATTGTGGTATATAAAAATAAATAATAAAACACATGATTATGAAATAAATCAAGGTATCATGGTCTCCTGAGTACTCAGGATTAGGGATACTGTATCCTTTTTTTTTTTTTTTCTCATTGATTTGAAAATGAAGATATATGAACTCCATCTCTTTTTAGTGTTGGTATATTCCCACGCGTTCTGATAGTAACTGAAATAAGGTCAGCTAACCATATGTCTACCATACGTTGTCAGGGAACAGCAAGGATACAGCAATGTAGTAGGAACTTTCTTTTCCTTATTCTTGATTCAAGTGTAAAATATTTACCAGGTTATTAGAATTCATCCTCTTTCTTCCTCTAATTTCTTGTAGCAATTATACTTCTCCTTTTGCTGAAGTGTTGGAAGTACGTGCCTCAAACACACCAAATAATTCTTTTTTTGCAAAGTCTTTTAAAGCCCATAGTGACTCTCCACCCCCATGGTGGACTTTCTTATCTTTACTTTTTTAATTCATATTTTTATAAGAATGATGAACAGCTTTTTTAATTAAAGAAATTTAGCTATGGAGATAGAGGTGGTTTTTTTCCTAACTTACTGGTTTCTGCCCTGTGCTGTTCTTCTTCATACTAACTTTTAGATAACATTTTCATTCATCAAATATAGCTTTATTTGGAAATCAACTTAAGTTAATGGTTAAATTACTTTTTTTTTTTCCTTTTTTCCTCTTGCCTATATATTTAGGAGCTTTGTTATTGTGGAGAATATTTTGATATTATCCATATGAAATATTTCAGTATCTGCACAATACTTCAGAACTGTCTTGCATCAATCATGTTGAGTCAAAATCTGTGATTTCTAATCAGTAAAGTTCTTGACTATAGTGGGAATTTTGCTGAATTTAAGACCTGCAGCACTTGGCCTGTAGCTTTTCCTGTACTAAAAGAACTTGATCATGTTTTCATGAAATAAACTTAGTATTCTTTTCTATTGGTTTTCCTTTCCAGGATCTCATTTCCTCTAAGACATCTGGCATGTAAAATTGGCTGACAGGAATGTTGCCTGGTGTCTTGGAATGTTAGCACTCTAAAGCTCCGTGCCATATCAGGAGTGTGTTTTTCATAATGTTGGGAGGGATGATGTCGGTCCAGTTTATTCTTGTGCTCAGACTCAGGATTTTTCTTTCAACAGTGCCTTGATCAGCTGTTATATGTAGGAGCTGAATCTCTTGTTAATAACATATAGGGAGTGATAACCTGTTCAAGCAACCAGTTTTGAAACAAGATACCAAAACTGAAAGGCTTGATTTCCTCACTGAAGTGAATGACATGAATATGTTCAGAATGATTGTAGAAGTTTTTCCCCAACTTGTGTTTTCACTTACCTGTTACAAGGTTGATAGACTGTAAAAATATTTGCTTTGCAGAGTAGTCATGCTTTATGTCTTTCTCTTAAAACAAGCAAAATCAAACTCCAGTCAATGTAAAATCATTCTGTAGTTTCATTAATATGAAAGGAGAGGTTTTCTTTGGTCATACTAGATTTTTGGATAGGACTCTTTGTCAGGCTTACAGATGAACTATTTTTAGCTTTCTAATACAAGGAACGTATAACTGAAATATCCAGAGCTGCTGTCACCTACTGCACGTAACATATATGAGTGGTATTGTTCTGTTAGTCAGACTTGCATCACATTTGAGCTGTCATACATTTTGCTATACTGAAGTCAGAGAGATGCAGCTCCTCTCGAAACCCTCTAAAGGTTCTGTGTCTGTCAGACAGTCAGGTGAGTGCCAAATTCACTGAATTGTGGCTACAATTGCTGCAACAAGTTAGAGAAGTAAAGCTACAGAGCAAATAAGGGTGGGGTGGAGGAAAAGGTGCAAAATGAGAAGGCAGGGCTGAAAGCAAGCAAAAAAGGATTTGTTAAAAACAACGAGGAGAGGAACAAAGTGTGCATGGCTTTATCTTCCTCAGGGGTATTCTGGTCAGTCATTCCTGGTATACTTTCTTTATGCATCAGTTTCTCAGTCTGTTTTCTCCTTGATATCACTGCTCCTCTTTCCTGCTCATGGCAGCCTGATACTTTCTAATATGCAGGTTCCCACTTCACTGGCATATTTGACTTTCCTGTCTGGTTGCCCTTAATTTTGCATTATGCAAAAGTTTTGGGTTTTCAGTCCCTCAAATCTGTGGGATTCCAAGGGGACAAATTAGATTATTTATTTTTAATCAACAATAAATATGACAGTGAAGTACCCTACTAGCTGTGAATATCTTCACACTGGCACTGTAATAAGTGTGTTTAAACTTTTAGGATTTCCATTGCTAAGAAGGTAGAGAGCTTGCCTTGATGTCTGTGTTATTGAAAGATAACTAGTCATCACGATTATGCATTTTTAAAAAAAGTCTTATTTTAGAGAGCAGAACATTTTGCATGTTGAGCATAGCCTTGAGAGTCTGCTGGGAATCTGAACCAGAGAGAGAACCTAAAATAATATAGCTGTAGAAAGGATACTGGATGAATCTGAAATCTGTGCCTGTTTCAGATTTCAGCTACTGCTTTTGTACAAAGGAAATAGGTTTGGTTTGTCAGTTGTAAAATAAAGCTTACTATGTTACTTATATGCCTAGCTTAGAGGAACATTTTTTAAAGCTTTGAAGGTAGGTTATTTATAATTTTCAGCTAATTAGGTAGTTTTGTCAGAATACTGTGTGAATAATGAATTTCAAAGTTTACCATAAAACCAGATTTCGACATCTCCTATGCAGAATTAAAAAGAAATGTGCAGAATATAAATTTTGAACTCAAATATGCATATCTGTAACATTCTGCTAAATATTTACTATTTATGTTATCCATTGTATGGATTCATTAATATCACTTGCCTGTCAGACAATGCAATTAACAGACTATAACAATCTTTTGATGTGTTTTATTTACTCTGCCATGTCTTTCCAACACTAAAAAAAATCAAGCCTTTTGTGTTTCCTTGTATGTCATGTTTCCTAGACCCCTTGTCATTTTTTAATCCCTTTGAGTAGTTTCCATTCAACACCATCTATGGAATTTGATGCAAAAACTGAGTGGAAGCTTTAACACTTTTGAAATTGCAGTATTTTCTTTTGATCTTCCACTCCTCCTCCCCTTGTTTGAAAGATGCATTTTACCATTAATTAGCTTGTTTAGAAATGGCATAAATAGTTAAGTAAATTTTGTTCGTTAAAGATGAAGAATATTCTTGTATCATTAAATCTATGTATGAAGTATTAGAAGAGACTTTTCTCTTTTTTATTTACTGTAGCCTTTTCATCTTAAGATGTGAGAAATTCCTCAGCACAAGAGCTGTGATTTTGGCTCTGTAGCATCATGTTACATGAGTGATAAGACATTCTCAGGTGCTATATGAGAAGTCTTGTCACAATTTTTCTGTCCCAGATTTTGTGCTAATATAAAGGTGAAGCATTAATATTTAAAATGCAAAGTATATACTAAATTCATCCTATGTGTGGTAGGACAAAACAATGACACTTTCAGAGGACATTTTTCTAAACTGATTAAAAGGAAGACCTGGAAACTAAAATTTCAATGACTACATGTAGATGTGATGAGTGAGTGCAAATCCACAGTGGAGAAATACGGAAACTTCTCAGAAATTCCTCTTTTTTCTACTTCTCTCACGCAGATAGACTCATAGAATCGTGGAATCATTTTGGTTGGAAAAGACCTTTAAGATCATCAACTCCAACAGTTAGCCTAATATTGCCAAGTCCATCACTAAACCATAGAATCATAGTATAGCTTCAGTTGGAAAAGACCTTCAAGATCATTGAGTCCGACCATCAACCCAGGACTGCCAAGTCCACCACTAAACCATGTCCCCAAGGGCCACATCCAAACTTTTTTTGAACATCTCCAGGGGCAGTGACTCTACCACTTCTCTAGGCAGCCTGTTCTAATGCCTGACCATTTTTTCTGTAAATTTTCCTAATATTGAGCTTGAACTTGCCCTGGTACAACTCAAGGCCATTCCCTCTTGTCCTGTTGCTCATCACTTGGGAGAAGAGACTGGCCACCCCCTCGTTCCAATCTCCTTTCAGGGACTTGTAGAGAGTGATAGGGTCTCCCCTCAGCCTCCCTTTCTCCAGGCTAAACAACCTCAGCTCCCTCAGACGCTCCTCATAAGACTTGTCCTCCAGGCCCTTCACCTGCTTTGTTGTCCTTCTCTGGTGCTCCAGCACCTCAATGTCTTTTTTTGTAGTGAGTGGTCCAGAACTGAACACAGTATTCCAGGTGCAGTCTCACCAGTGCCAAGTACAGGGGGACAATCACTGCTCTAGTCCTGCTGGCCACACTATTTCTGATACAAGCCAGGATGCTGTCGGCCTTCTTGGCCACCTGGGCACACTGCTGGCTCATGTTCAACTGGCTGTCTACCAGCACCCCGAGGTCCTTTTCTGCCTGGCAGCTCTCCAGCCCCTCTTCCCCAAGCCTGCAGTGTTGCATGGGGTTGTTGTGACCCAAGTGCAGGACCTGGCACTTGACCTTGTTGAACCTCATACAACTGGCCTCTGCCCATCGATCCAGCCGGTCCAGATCTCTCTGCAGAACCTTCCTACCCTCCAGCAGATCAACACTCCTGCCCAACTTTGTATCATCTGCAAACTGAGTGAGGGTGCACTCAATCCCCTTGTCCAGATCGCTGATAACCATATTAAAGAGAACTGACCCCAGTACTGAGCCCTGTGGAACACCACTTGAGACTGGCCACCAACTGGATTTAATTCCATTCACCACAACTCTTTGGGCCCAGACATCCAGACAGTTTTTTTACTCAGTGAAGGGTACACCAGATCAAACTATGAGCAGCCAGTTTCTGCAGGAGAATGCTGTGGGAAACCGTCAAAGGCTTTATTAAAGCCTAGGTAGACAACATCCACAGCCTTTCCCTCATCAACTAAGCTGGTCACCTTGTCATAAAAGGAGACCAAGTTAGTCAAGCAGGGCTTGCCTTTCATAAACTCATGCTGACTGGGCCTGATCATGCGGCTGTCCTCTGTGTGCCACTTGATGCTACTCAAGATGATCTGCTCCATAACCTTCCCTGGCACTGAGGTCAGACTGACAGGCCTGTAGTTCCCTGGGTACTCCTTCCGACTCTTCCTGTAGATGGGCATCATATTTGCCAACCTTCAGTCAACTGGGACTTCCCCAGTTAGCCAAGAGTGCTGATAGATGATGAAAAGTGGCTTGGTGAGCACTTCTGTCAGTTCCCTCAGTACCCTTGTGTGGACCACATCTGGCCTCATAGACTTGTGTGTGTCTAAGTGGTGTAGCAGGTTCTCAGCTAGGAATATGATGGGATAAAGGTTGGACTTGATGACCCTGAAGGTCCCTTCCAACAATAATGTTTCTATGATTCTATGATTCTAACCATTTCCCCTTGGACTATGGGACTCCATTCTGCTCCCCATCCCTTTCTTCCATCTCAGGGGGCTGGGTACCCAGACAACAACTAATCTTACTACTAAAGACTAAGGCAAAGAAGGTATTAAGTACCTCAACCTTTTTCTCATCGTTTGCCACTATGTCTCCCCCCACATCCAGATGCTCAGGCAAAGTTAACAGTTAAAGTTAGCAGAAATTAATTGTAATATAGAAATTAGAAATTACTTGTTCAGTGTTTCATGACATCTGAAATTCTACAGTGAGGTAGGTGTGCATTTGTTAATATGGATGATGAAAATTAGTACTCCAACCCCAAAGATGTAACTTGACATTTAGAGGTGTTCCTGGGTCATTTGGCATTCCTCTTCAAGTTTCTACTGTGGATTAGCTTCTCTGCGTGCGCTAGAACATCAAAATGAGAATATTGAAACAAATGTTTTCACCTGAAAATGCTGCTTTGTTAATACATAAACTCACACATAATTTTCTGTATCCAAATATTTTTTCAATTACAAGTTTAAATTATTGAGATGTTCCATAGTAAATTTTCCAAGCATAAATCTGAGGCTGTCATCTGACTTATTTTAAAGTAGGAAAACATGCCATATAATTTCTTGGTTATGAATCTGATCTTTAGATCTTGAATTTTAGGTGAGATGAATGTTTTTCTTTAATCAATAGTGAGATGCTTACATGCCTTTACTGCTTTCTTCTTGACAAAATATCTACACACAGATGTCATTACCAAGCCTTTAAAATAAGCAAAATCTTGGTCTTCTTCTGAGCAAAGTGCATGACTAATAATTGGCACAGGAATTTAGTTTATTGTCTTTTCCATATTAAAAACCTCTTCAAATCTCATTTGATTAAGCATAAAAAACCCTCTGTGAATGCCATTAGTATTGCTGAATACTCAGTTTTTCATTGTCTCCTTTTGTTTTTGATAAGAAATTGTTAAATTACATGTTAGTCTTTCCTCCTATACGAAGACAATTTTATTTTCCTGAGGCTGAAGGAATTGTTTTCATAGTGATTTTTTAAAAACCATTTCCTTTTTCAATCAAAATAGGAAACTTTATTCAGCTGTTAAATTAGTCTGTACTTGTTACAGCTTGTTTGCCTGATGCTTTTGTTGCCATCATAAATATATTACAGGACTCTTAAGTCTTACCAGTCACATGGTGGTTAGAATAGGGGTCTCAGTTGTGATTCAAAAAATGTTGGCTTGTTATCTTCTTGAATTATCTCATTTTATTTTTTTTCTTTTCTGTTTTGAAGCTTTTTCCCTTTTGACAGAGAGCAATGTCTGTTGTGCAGACCTACTGAGCTGAGAAATATGTAGCAGTTGCTGATTTCTCCTAATTCAATATCACTTGGCTGCCTGCATGATGTAAATTCTTGTTTTGGTCCCATCTAGACATTGATTTCTCAAGAAGTTATTAGAGAGAGATATAAAGAAACCCTTTACCATCTCTTTCAGTAGCTGAATTTCTGTGTATGTTTTTCCAAGAAGCTACATATTAGCAGAAGAATAATAAAAATAAACCTGTTAGGAGTACATATATAGTTTAGATTGCAATTGAAACTGCTACATGTAAGTGTTTACAGTTTTTGTAGAAAACTATACCTGTTTGTTTGTAGGACTTTTTAGAGGTGTATGGTATCTGAGGACTGTGCTGTATGGTGTTTTCAGTAATTTTTCTAGGCTGATGTCAGAACACCAGCTTATTGTCTTTCCCCTTCTGAATTTGCAGTCTGGTAGATTCTGGTGTCTGAGACTTTCATACTTAAATTTCAGGATGATATGTTAAAAGTGAGATAAATATATTCCCTGATATATAACTGGTATGTTTATCTAATACCATGTTCAAATGAGTGTAATAGCTTAATTTTTCTTTGAAGTCACTCAGAAAATTCTGGGTTGACTTTATATGTGTATTTCAGTACACAGGTTAAATTCTTCATCAACTAAGAATTTGAAACAGTGACTAGAAACAATTAAAAGGCAAACTTAAAGAAACAGGCAAAAAAAAATATCATAAAATCATAGAACATGCCAAGTTGGAAGAGACCCTCCAGGGTCATCGAGTCCAACTCCTGTCCCTGTGCAGGACACCCCAGGAGTCACACCATGTGTCTGAGAATGTCCAAACACTTCTTGAACTCAGGCAGGCTTGGTGCTGTGACCACTGCCATAGACTACAATGAGGTCACCCCTCAGCATCTTCTCTAGGCTGAATAAACCAAGTGACCTCAGCTGCTCCTCATAGGTCATCCCTTCTAGGCCCTTCACCACTCTCGTGGCTCTCCTCTGGACTTGCTTTAGTAGTTTGATGTCTTTTTTTATCTGTGGAGCCCAAAACTGCATACAGTACTCCAGGTGAGGCTGCAGAGTATTCTTATCTTGGATATATTGTGTTAGCTAAATGTGATTATAGGGATACTTCCTAGGAAGGTAACTTTAACAAATGGTGGTGGCAGCTCCTTAATTAACAGTGTTGCCTGAAAAGCGAAGATCCAGCCACATAAAAACAGTGTAAGAAAATTAAGAGTCTATCTGTTGTTAGGAGACAGTGAAGAACCTTGATGAGAATCCTCTTTCAAAAAATCAGAGAAAGAATATGTGGATTTGTTGGGTTTTTTCATCAGATAAGGGAATAGAAAGAAGGAAGAAATAAAGGAATGGAGGAAAGAAGACGGCATATATAGAAAAGGTAACTAGCAGAACAAAATCAAATCAAGCGATTCGTACAAGGGGAAATAATCAGAACTATATGAAATAGAGGAATCCTGAAGTTTATACTTTGTTATTTATTTGAAAGACATATAGTAATTTAAAATCTTTAAATAAAATTAGGTTTAAATGTACCTCAAGAAATACAGTTGAAAAATGTCAGTGAAGGAAGCAGAAAGAGTATTCAGAGAGAGAAATTAAAAAAAAATAAAACTCATTGCACAGCTTTCTGTTA
Organism: Aegotheles bennettii; assembly: GCA_013398125.1. Taxonomy (NCBI): domain Eukaryota; kingdom Metazoa; phylum Chordata; class Aves; order Caprimulgiformes; family Aegothelidae; genus Aegotheles; species Aegotheles bennettii. The sequence goes on along the minus strand of VZRW01000868.1, from coordinate 63,412 downwards.
AAGTAGCAAAAGACAGATCATGAGTTAATAAAGTAATCGACTTACATTAAGTGGAAAAATACTTATGGATGTAGAATTATAATGATTTTAGTAATATCACTTTTATTAATGAGAAACATTTTAAGTGGGCCTACTTTTGATATATGATTCAAGTACCTTACAGAACCTTGGCCAAAGACTCAGACAGCATTTCTACATTGATAATTCTGTTACTACACTGGCACTTAGAGCAAATAAGTTTAAAGAACTGGTCTATTTCCTTGTTAAAAGGAAATAGAAATGCAAAAACACTGAAGTATAACTCACACTAACTAGAGATTTTCTTTCTTTAATGCCCAGGAGAGTTCCAGTCATCTCAGAATAGAATGGTTAGAAAGTGTGTTGACCTTATCCTCAAGATTTCAGCAGTATTTCAGAGACAGACCTGTTGGTCACTGGCATCCTACAGGATACAGAAATACAGCCTCAAAATAATATAAAGGAAACCTCTAGATATCAGTGGTTACCCAAAAAGGCAGTAAAAATGTCCCCATTCGAAGATGAGACCTAGGTTTGTGAGATGCTGATGAAAATCCTTGACTCACTAGAGTCCTTGTGTAGTGACAGGGTTAGCATACCGAAAGTTCAGCTATTAAGTTATCTTGATTTTGTGATTACAGACAGTATGGACATTGAAATAGAAACAGTAAAATGTTAAATTAAGCATAGGATAATTTTTAATATTAACTAACCCTGTTGTTCTGGCTGCCATAGCAGAGAACACACAGTATTTGAACCAAGTTAAAAAGCTGGGTAAAAAACCTAAATGCTGTTTAGACAGAACAAGAACAGCAGGAAATGTGTTTGATAGTAACTTATAGTTGCAGAAAAGGCTTATTCAAGTGTGATGTCTAAAGTCAATTGCTTATTTATTGATTACTAAAACAACAGTGGGATGTGCTTAAAGCAGTATGGGATTGTGTTCAGCATGATAAATTACCAAGAAATGAGGTATTGACTGATTTGGCTCTAAGAGCTAGGAATGAGTTATGTGTATGAAAAAATATTTGAACCTGGGAAGTACCAGCAATTATAACAATATGCAGATGAAAATCTTCAGGAAAGGCAATTTTATAGAATATTTTTGGAAAAGCAAGGTTTTAAAGAATGTGAAACGAAGAAAAGTATCTGCTTTTAAACCCAGAAGATCTTAAAGTGATTAACATTGTGTGGTGTGTTGTGTGCCCAGAGCTGTTCCACCTGAAGAATTAAAATACTTCCCTCTTCTGTAAGCCACAATGGGATCTGGAATTCATCCTGCATAGCATTTAAGTCTTCATCAAGGTCTTGTTCTCATTGGAAGCCTGAGGGTATGGTGTACTATTGGGCGCCCAAAAAATGCTTCATTGTTGCTTTTTGAAGAATCAATGGGAGATCTGATTTAATTCCATTTTCAGCCTAATGACATTCAAACCTTTATCTCTCATTTCTTGACTGTATGCCCAAATCAGTAGACTTACCAGCTTTTTTTTTTTTGGTTGGAAGGACTGGGAAGGCATTTTATGCTTCTCCTGTTGCACTGAGTCACTATGTAGCAAGAATATATGATATATGGAACAGAAGGAAAAAGCAAATAAAAGGAGTGAAAACATGACTTAGTGGAGAGAGCACGTGCTGAGAAGGCAAGTCCTGGAGGGCTTGGAATCTTAGTGCATTTGAATTGAAATGGTTGTTGTATTAAAGGTTAACTCCAAGAACTTCCCAAACAAACAAAACCAACTCAGTGGTAATCTGGAAATCGTGCTTTAATCTTTGTTTTATCTCAGTTTGACTAACACTTTTCTTCCTGTTCTGTTCGATTTCTTCTCAATGTTTTCGTTGTCAAAATACAGAGATGACAAATGAGTTCTTTTCAGAAAGCCAGCAGAAAATCTGTGTACCACTGCTGCATAGTGCAACCTGTGCAAACTGTTATAAATGTTAATAGCTCTGTCACCCTCTCAGTTGGCAAAACATACTTCTCAGAGGTAACTCCTTTTCACAGAGAGGAAAGATTGGCTTAGAATCACCACTGATCAACTTTATCTTAAAAAGTATGCATGTACAAGAGATAATATGTAAAAATACAAGGTTATAAACCAAAACTAAAGCGGTAATGTGTGAATAATTTTTTTTTAACTAACTGTAAAACAGTATGAAAATACAGGACAAAACCACACATAGCTGAATGATCTCGCTCAAGTGAAAAAAAAAATCAGTTTAGTTCTCCACACACAGCATCAACTTTGCACTAATAAAATAAGAATTTTTTCCATGATGTTTTTAACAGCTGCTGTTGATAGTCCTAGTTTTTACTAAGCTTCTGGAAGTCCTGCTGGCCTCAAGTAACAATGGATTGATTTTTGTCTTTAGTTGTGATCCAAAAGAAGTTCCATGTTAGGGCAATAAATAAGATAATTTCCCAGTAAATCAATACCAAGACTTGGTTAATCTGCAGAAACTCTTTGATCAAAAGGTTCTCTATATTATGTTATCTGTATCTGAGGAAGTACACAGTTGAGGAAAGGAGCCAGCCACTAAAGTTTTTATTTTTTTCTGAACTACTAGTAATATTTTAGACATTTCCTTAGTCTCTGCGGAGTGTTCTTATTTTGATTGTGTTAGCATAGCTTACCATACAGTTGTATTTATTAACAAGTACATGTTGTTCACGCAAGATGGAAAACTTGTGATAATGTATGCAATACATATGATTCAAAACTTTAAAAAACCATGATTAAGATTAAAAATGAATGTTTTTTTATAGTGTCTCTTGGCCTTGTTGCCAAATCTACAAGTTGTTATGGTCTCTGTTAACTGCATCTCATCATCAGAAAGTAAGACTCAAAATAAGTTTCTTATTGTTGGGTGATTATTTTTAAACTGAAATCTCCATAAATTGCTCAAGTATTACGATAAGACAGTGTGGGTATAAAAATTATTGGTTGTGGATATTTAAAAATAGAGAATTTTGTGTGAAGGCTATTACTTTAGGGATTGTGCACTTTCAGAGTTCAGAATGGCTACTGTGCCAGCAGGATAAAAATACAAGATGTCAGACTAAAGATAAAATGGGGAAACCAATCCAGGGAACTGTTTTGCACTGTAGCCAAAGTCAGTATCTAGGGAAAAATGCTAGGATGAGGTAACATGTAGTGAAACTTTCCTACCTTCCATTGATTTACAATTTAGGGACTTCCTGGGCCAGAGGCCTGCTTTGTGTCTATTTGCGCTTACAGTGGTAAGGCTGTCCTCAGGCCTCCCAGAACCATGAGTTCACTGTCAGAGTGAAGCATTGCCCACAACAAAAGAAGATGGAATTATGGAGCACTTAACCAAATCAAAATACTCAGGTTCTTGGGACCACATGGAATACATATGAGGGTGATGAGGGACCTATGCAGTATTGTTGTGAGGCTGTTCTCTGTCATATTAGAAAGGTTATGGCAACTGTGGGAGACAGTGACTCAAAAAAAGGCAAATATTGCATCCATCTGAGAGGGCCAAGATCTATGGAGATACAAATTGGCCTCAGTACCTGGAAAGTTATAGAAAAAAGTCTTCCTGGAAGCTGTTTCCAAGAACACGGAGGACAAGATGGCAACTGTGAACAGTCAGCATAGATTTATCAAGGCATACTCATGCCTGATCGACCTGATTTCCTTCATATCACCCATAAACTTGGTGTTCTTACCGTTCACCCCTTCTCCAGCTGATATAGGAAGAGGTCGAACAGTATGGGTGCCAGAACAGATTTCAGCAGGATTGCACATATGGCGCCTTTCCACTAATGACTGGCTATTTTTCCTGATTTATTTTTTCTGCTTTTTAATCAGTGGTGTGTACATACAAAGAACTTCCCTCTCATTCCATGGCAGTCTAGTGTTTTTAAGAACTTTGGATGAGTGACCTAACTGACGAGAATTTTGGGAATCCAAGGTCACCCTGATCTTTCTTGATTACATGCTTGTTCTTTCTTCCAAAAAACTCGCAACAGATTTCTGAGGCTTAACTTCACAGCAACCATCTTCTTTTTCCTGCAAGATACCATGTTTATCATATAATATTTATTCATATACCCACAGAGTATTAATTGTATTAAATTGATCTTGAAACCAATTTATGTGACAGACATATGAGGCATGGTAGTTTATAGTTCCTTAAATATCCCTTGAATATCTTTGCAAGAGTCAGTACGCATTAACTACCACTTAGTTCTCATATAGCAAGGAGCCATTTCAGTGGGTGGCTGTATACTAGAGTTCAGACATCTTCATCTGTGGGTAAATAGTTTGTTCCTGGTCATTCATTAGTATTAATTTTATCTATAGATTCCATAATTCCTCCTGCTGACACTTCACTTTATCAAGGCTCTTGAGCCACTAGTTAACTTTCCATATAAGTCCTATCTTAGGAGTGAAGCCTGCTCATTTTGCTAAGGTATGTTCTGATTTTGGTGTTTTCTGAGAATTGAAATGTATATGCCAGGAAAGAGAAAGTAAGAATGCAAATTACTGCAAAATCTATATGGATGAGGAATTTTCAACGCACTTTTTATTAACCATAATCCTTTATTAGACCTCACAGAGGTGTAAACTATACATACAAATACATTAGAAAGATACCCTCTTAACAGTAATGCTTCACATTTTGGACCTGATACCAAGAGGGTTGCAAACATTTCAGTACATTCTACAAACCAAAGGGTGCATTAGCCTTTATGTATACAGAGTGACAAAGCCCTTTACTGAAATCAAAGTAGATAAAAGTGAAATTCAGTCAACTACCTCTTCCAACCTTTACCTACCATTAATGCATATAAAAGCCTTTAAAGCGTGAATACACTATTATTTATGGAGCAAAGTTTACTGTTCTAGACAGCTTGTAGAGAGAAGGGAAGAGAATGGTCAAGATGGCATTACATGAACTGCAAACTAGCAAAAATTCTTGATTTTTTTATATTTGTACATATTAAAAGCTCCATTTTTTTATTTATTGGTTGTTACTAGAAAAGCTTATAAGTGCTAAATGGGGAAAATAGCGAAACAAAGACATTGTTGAGGTATTTGGGGGATTCTGCAACACAACGATGTTACATACACAGTATGAAATATTATTTGTCATCAAGTAGTGACATTGTATTATGAGTAAGCACAAGAAAATAAAAAAGAAAGAATAAATCCAGTTAGAACTTTAATAGAGAGTTTAAATGGTTTTTAGTGAATGAATATTTAACACTTGTCACTGTTTGGTTATAATGACTTGAAATGTTAATAGTAGCATTATTCAGTAGTGAAATCAGAAATTCATGTATCCACATTCATGCTTGCATCATGGAAACCCCAGTTTTATTCAGGATACCAATTCAAATCCAACAGTGAAGAAGGACAGTTAATATTCCTATTGGAAAAGGTGTGCTCCTGAAAACCAAGTGCTATTAATCTCTTCATTAGTGCTTCTGGGTTGCTTTGCATATAATTTGGGAGGAGAGAAAACTCATGTATGGATTGATTATAAGCAGCAGGTGGGGCTGCTTCTTCTACTTTAATTTTGTTTCCTAAAATCCTGAGGCTTGATAAACATGTTTAATATTCAACCTAAATACTCCAAGGATTAAGAAACTAAAACAGAACTATCACATGAACAGTCAGTATGCTTTTCAGTGGAGCATTTTATGACTCACGTTTGATCAAACTTAGTTTAATCAGGCAATTATTACCATTATACACATTTATCAATTGTTTTTTCATCTTGCACAGGATTTCTATAGAATTCAGGCAAACTAATTCCTTAGAAATGGTAATAAATGAAAAGGTAAGATTTATATACTATATCATGCAGTGTAACTTGCATATGCTTTACTATATTCAAACTTGTCTCTAAGTGGAAGTAATGAATAGTATTGCAATTTTATGCAGTATTTATATAAACCTGATTTGGACTTTGAATCTAAAAAAACCCAAATTAAGATAGAATTCATCCCTGTGCACATAACGAGGACATTGTAACTCCTTCATTGGTAGCACTTTAATCTATTGGTCTTGGATCCTCTGTCTTAGATCATTGTTAAAGTGGGCTTTTTCATACTGTAAACTAGGTTAAAATCAATAAACCAGGAACAGTGGAACATTCATTTGATTTTAAAATTATACAAAGTTGAATATTTCATTACAAAATACAAATTTCATTGAATCAGTTGTAAACGTAGTTATCTGGTTAAACCTTTTTCTTTAACAAGAGTACATGATGCATGATCAAGAGAGTGTCCTTTTTGTTCTGCAGGTATTTTGTTGTTGCTTTAGAGGAATGAGATGATACTAATAAATGTAAAATACAGTAAGATGGAATGTCTTTGATTTAGTTAAAAAAGGGTTCATACCTTTAAAAAGATATTTCACAACTGTATTTGGGCTATTTCTTAAGAACTTCAGTCAAGTGTGAATATGTAAATATTGTAAGTGACTGTATATGTGATAAATATTTGTGGGAAAGAATGTTTAGCAGCAGAAGTATCATGTTGATGCTTTTTGTGACTTTTGTGAGCCAAGCTGGCAAAATAAAAAGTTACTGAAGAATACAGAGAAATAAAAAACTGTTATAAATAACTTGACATATAGGAATTTACAGTGCTAAGTCTTTTCCACTTCTGAAATAGTTAACAGTACTATAGAGAGGCATGAATTATTCTTACAAAAAGCATCTAATTTGCAAATGAATAATTCAGGTGATACTATTAAATGACAGAAACTTTCACTTTGTTTATATTATTATTATCATTATTCTTACTTTGAAGGGATGCTTATACTTAAAAAATCTCACTTAACAGAAGTTATCTGGAGAAGAATGAAATAAAAGAAAGTTTTAAAATCACTGTTTTCGTAATAAGACCCTCAGAGTTAGTATTTTACATCTGTACTTAAACAGATAGATTTGCCTGATGACAGCAAAGAAGTGTCTTATGATTTAAAAATTGGGTCATTTCTTTAGGTATGAAAAACAAAGGTAGGATCTAACTTGTGACATCCATAGTATACAATGTTCTTCTAAAATGAATTATTGAATATAGCCCATGAGAAATAATGTGTAAAAAGCAAGAAATTAAAATTGTTCTTGAGGAAAAAGGAGAAAACATACTATACACGTGCACACACACATGCACATATACACATTATAAATTTATATATATACACATATGCATACATATGTCTATATGTATGTATATATATATACACAGATACAGACACCCTTTATGCAACTAGTATAAGATTTCCTAATGTAAGCATCAGGGAGGTCCTTCTTGTTTTGGTCTCTGCTAGCCTGGTATCTCTATACTGTTCCATATGTAATCAAGTTTCAGATATTCCCATAACACACTTCACGTAAAAAAATCAAATATTTATGTATATCAGATACTGTGTGTTTGGACAGTTATAATCCAATACAATAGTCCAATACTGTGACAAGCAAAATGTATAGTGTAGGATTAGAATGAGTAAAAACTTTGTGTTAATAACTTTTTTCCTTCTTTCAAGACAACTTTAATCTAGTTACTTTAGTTAGTGTTATTTCCACACATGAATTGGATAATTATTGATCTCACCAAGGCAAATTCTTTATTTCTTGTGGATTATACCCAAGAAGAAAAAATCTTAATCACTTGAAAGCCTCATCTCCTCCTCGTTTACCATGCCCCCCAAATCAAAACAAAAGGAATCAAAACAAAACACCCACCACCCAAAAAACAAACAGACAAACAAAAAAGATATGTTTCAATAGTGTTTTAACTAGGTTTCTGGGGGGAGAGGGAGGAAGTAAATAATGTTGGTTTTGAATTGAAGTTTGGCATTTGGAAGACTTGTTTGCACTGAACAGTATCCTTAAAAGAGGGACCAGTATAGATTGAGTCCCCAAATAAATTATTACTATTCCTTTTCAGACTAAAAATAAAACATTTTAAATATATTGATTATACCCATCAGAACATAAGTATTCTATCTAGCCTATAGGTTCCAAGAATCTCTATTTGGGCTTAATTTACCACCATTTCAAAACAAAACAATGAAATGTGAAATTTTGCACATCAGGATGTTCATAGTGACCACATAAAGTTAAAAAAAATTCACAGACTCTTAGCCATATATTTCAACTTTTTCTCACAACTTGAAACTGGTGAGAAATTAAAATAACATCAGTTTTGTGTTAGGTATATTTATTTTTTCATTCTCTGTTAGTATCAGATTCATTTCTTCATGCTACATTGTTTTAAAGAATATGGAGTTTTGGGAGGCATGCCATGAGTGAGAAGGTAATCAAGTAAAAATAAAAAAGTGTGCTCAATGAAAATCTCGATCATATCATGCCACCGACTTTAAGCCAAACTCTACACTGATTTCAGGCTAGAATGTGGCTTAAAAATCTTTGTTATGATATAGGACTCACATTAATCTGAACAGACTTTCAGTCATATCCACTGTTTCCTGACTTCAAATGCTTTTCTTAACCTATATTTCTGATTTGGAGTAAAGATTCAGAATTGCATTTCAAGCCTATGAATTTTTGTGGCATTTTGACTTTTATTCCTGCCCTATCTCCACTGATATAAGATTTCTTTGTGATTGCTGAGTGACAAAAAGTTGAAAAGTCATGGCTAGTTGTACTTTTATTTTAATAACCATACCTATATGATTGTCATTTCCATACATTAAAAAAATATTTATGCTTTCTTTTATATTTTAGTCAAGTACTTTCTTAAACAAAACAATAGCACCACTTTGGCATTGTTGGCCAAATCAGTAACAGGTAAAGCAAATATGCATACACTTTTCTGAACTTGTCTCTTCATGCACTTGCTTATTAAAATGGAGAGCAGAGGAGACACAGTGGTTGGTCCAGGATCTTCATTAATCAACTTTAACCATTGATACTAAGTCAACAACAATCTGATGGGGCAAGAAACATAGCTACTAGCTGTGTATGGAATTCACTTCTCTAAAGAAAGTCGATCACTAATTTACTCTTTAATCTTAAAAAGGGAATTGACATTATAATCTGTCTTGGGCAAAAGGTGCCTACTTTAGTGTATCTACAGGGAATGAATGCAGTATTCTACTCTTTAATTTTCTTTGCTCTTGTCTGAATGTACAAATGAGCCTCATACAAGTTTTTCACAGAAAGGTAAGTGTAGGTTTGTAAGTACATTTTGAGTAGAATATAGAATTTATTAATTTTCATTTAAACTCTTAATGATTAATTCTGGTTACTATGGAGATGAGGCTTAAATTTTGCTACCTTGATGAAAGAGATATATCAACTTCAGTCGATTTAGATCTGCAGTCCTTTTTGATCTAACTGAAAATAATGAAGCTTAATTCATTTTTTTACTTCTGCACTTCCGTGACATTCTGAGTAATAAATAGATTTTTATGTCTATTCCTGAATGCAGAAATCTGGGACTTCTGTCATGTGATTTGTGTGATACGGAAGGTTGGGGAATGGGATTTTCTTTACCACTTAAGTGATTTCTGTGAATCAGTGGCATCCAGTGGGAGCCTTGTTTCTAAATATCTGGAGTGCTTTTGAAAATCCAGCTGAATCCTTCAGTTTCTCTAATTAGAAGTTTTACAAGTCAGACTACTTTGTACTTCTGGGAGGGAGATGTTTTGGCTCGTGCTTCTCCTTCTAAAAGTAGCAGATTTATAGATATTTTTAAGCTAATGCAGACTTTTATCTTTCACACTAGCTGGTATATCAGGTGCTCCCTGCCATATGACTGAATATTTCTTACACATTTCCCATCCATGAATTCCTCACTTCTGTGTCGGCGGAGCTACTGTCCATTTTGTGATACCATAAATTCTCTAAAACAAAGTGTTGTCTTTGAAGCTTGTAACAGTTCATTATTAACAGTAGTTTCTTTCAAGAATTGTTCTGATTTGTTTAGACAGTTGTCAGGTTCTGATGTTAGATAAGTGACATTTTCTACTTATGATTTCTTAAAAGGAGAAATATGGCAGCATAAATGGAAGTGCATGAATCCCAAGATAAGAATAAAATTTGAATTAATTTGCAGGAATCAAATAGCACAAAGGTTGTATGGTTATTCAGTTATGTTAACTGCTTAAAATGTTATCGACAAAGAAACTTGCAGCCACAGAGATCTTAACAGCCATTAAAGTAAGAATACTTTCCTCTCCATCCCTTCTGCCAAAAAAAGGCCTGTAAGAGCTGTGATATCAGAATTGCTACCTCTGTTTATTGAATCAGTGATAAATAATTTAGGTTAGTCTCCCCACCTGTTTCTTTGTACTTTCTTCCTTTTCCAACATAACTATCTCAGCCAGGGACAGCAGTGACATTTTCTTTTTATTAATTTACTATTCTGCTTTTACATTGCGATGGCAGCCTATTGTGAGTATAAACATGCATGTCTTAGAAAGCAGAGAGTTTAAAGAATTGCATAGGAACACATTGCACTCTCCTTGGAATAAATATAAACCCCAAATTTTCTATGGGAATAAAAAAGGAACTATAATAATTTGTTAAGACTTAGAAGACCTACCTTTCCTGTCTCTTTCACAAGAAACTATTGAAAAGCTGTACAATATGCAGTCTGCAGAGATTATTCTCTTGTGTTTTAATCAATAGTTCGGTTATCTACTCCCATGGATCTAGTAAAAAGTAAGGCAGATTTGAGCCCTTGAAAAGAGAGAACTTCCTTTACAAATCTAGTCCAACATCTCCCTAATTACTCCTTTCATACAGTATTCTCCCTGCTCTCTTTGGGGATGACAAGGTGGATACTTCATCTTTTGTCTGAGTATACCATGTGCAGGGTGATGTGAGGAAGAAGTCGAGTGGAACCATGTTGCCGTTCTGGACAGGATGGAGAAGTGCGTTCTCCCCTGCCTTCTCTTCCTTTGTCTCACAGAGAAGTTTATTGCTCACCTCATGACACTGTTGGCTACCTATCCCCTTCACTGCATGGCTGATCTAGCATTGAGTTAATTTACAAAAATGGAGCATAGGAGACAGTGTTATTCAAGATAGAATCAGTGCAGTACCTACAAAGGTTATATGACAGACATGATCCAGAAATATATGTCTCCCACAAGAGTGCATGAAGAGCTATTGTGAGCAGCAGTGGTTCACCTGTTTTTGAGGACTCTTTCTAGACTGTATTTTGGTGATTAATTAGCTTTTCTGATTTACAGAGAGATGCAGCAACCCAATTAACAGTCGATTTAGTCACATCTGATTGTGGAAAGAATTAAAATAGCAGAGAACTTGAGTAAACCTCTGTTATGTTTGAACAGAACTCTGATATTTCAGAAAGATTTAGGCCCTGATGGACTATATTTTGAAGTCATTTGAGGCCTGTTAATCCAACTGTCTTCTCTGGGCCTAGGTATCTCTTAATTTGTGTTCCACATTACTGTAAGTGAAAACACCACTATTCAAACATCTAAAAGGAAACAAGTATCTGAATTTTCTTTAGACTATGGGAAAGTTATTTCCATGTTGGAATCTGAAGCCATTTTAGTTCATTTAAATGGAATATTTTAAAAACTATTTTGTTATTTAATCTTTGGCTTGATCTTTTCATATTTGCTTTTACTTATTACCGTTCTGGCCAGACCCTTTCATGTAACAAACTATAAAATAGCACCGTTGTACTATAAAACAGAGATTTTACATACTGTTTGATATATGTGTATTATTGATATGCTAAATTTTACATACTGCATTATATGGAGGAAGAAAGAGGTTACCTATACTGTTGCAAAATAATTACCTGGAAGAATCATTAATGGTTTGAGAGCCTATGTATGCTTTAACTGCTTTTAAAAATCTTTTGTCTCACAAATTGCGATAAACTGCATCTTTACAAGAGAAGGAAAAATAAAACTGTCTTAATACAAATGCATCTATAACCCATATTCTGTCAAAATGCCACAGATGGAATTAATGAACGTTTAAAATTATATGTTACCTTACTGCTGCTGTTACTGGGAATGTCAAACTGTGCAAATATGAAGGGGTAGACAAACAATGTTATCAGACACTGTGAAACAAACAGCCTGTTGCTTGTATAGAAGTGCAAATAAAAAACCCACCACTTAGACAAGGCTGATGAACAACTTCAGCAGCCAGTGTTCATAGGTTAATTTAGTGCAATTGGATCCATCAAAGGCCCATAAATTTGTAGGCTTTTGAGGGGCACAGGACTTTAAGAGATTTTGTGCAGGACATTTAAAACAGGTTAACAAACAGTAATAAATCAACCACAGAATTTTTTAGCTCTGGGCTGGTTAAAATGTTCTGTTCTTTAAAGACTTATATTGGAATGTTTAGTTGCATCGTTCACTGGGAGAATGCCCATTGGTTGAGATTGCATCAAGCTTATTAAGCCATAGGTTTTTTTAAGTCTTCCAATGTTTAACAAATAATTTATTTACAGCAAAGTATCCTGCAGATGGCACATTCATTCTTCATTCTTGTGGATGGCATGTTCTTACATTCTGTAGTTTCTGTTTCCTGTGTTCCCTCTACTTGTATTCTTCAAATGCACTTCCTGAAGATGTAGAAAAAAGTAATTATTCCAGATAGGTTTTAATACATCATATGACCACAAAACAAATATTAGTGGGAAAAGAGTTAACCTGAATGCTGAAATTGTTAGAGCCCTTCTGCCAGTTCACAGAGAACTTAACTATACATAAGTTCTGTACACTAAATTCCCCGTTCTCCTAGACATAAACACTTTAATTGTTGTCATTGTTGATCTTGGCAGAGGAAACATCTGCATACTGGAACCTGGATGGGTTTAGACACACAGTAGGTACCAAAGATTTGATTTCTTTCAGAAAAAGAACATTTACAAATGTAGGAGGTATAGGGGCCAGGGAACTTTAGAGCTGTAACTGCAGGATTTATGGAGACTCTTGGGCTTTGATACCCAGTGGTCAGAGGTTTTCAAAATTGCTGAGTGGGACTTTGTTACCTACATTTTACATAAATGGCTTATTAGATGTGAAAGGGTTTTTTTGGATAAGGCCTTTAGGAGGATAAAAAGTGTGGGTTCACTCCAGGAGCTGCAGCCAAATAATTAGTATTTTCAAAAAAAGACAGGGTGATGTACCAGGCAAATCAAGAGGGTTTTGGAATGAGTAATGGCCTCAGTTCACTGTCCTTCCATGCACCGGCCAGTTTCCAGCAGCAGTGATGGGTGTGGCATATATCTTTCAGTTTGATTTCCTTATTTGCCATACTGGTAAATATTAGCTGGGCCCAAATCTCTGCACATTCTGTACCAGACTATAGTCGGAACTGTTAAATGACTCCCCATATTTATAATCTTCATCAGAAGTAAAATTCCTGTTTAGCTGAAATCATGTCTGTTGTCTTAACAAAAACCAAAAATAAAAAATCTCCCTGAGAAAGGTGAGGAATGTGTATGGAGCTCTACCACTGCATTATCTGCTGTTTAAGCCCTAAAAAAAAGGATATCTATTCTCTAAAATTTAAAAAGAAATGATATTTTTGCCCACTTTTCTATGGATGGAAAGAAAATGGAAACTGATTTGGTGCATTGGAGTAGTTTTGTGGGTTTTTAAAAATTATTTCCTATATAAAATACTAGCGTATATATAACTTTTCCATTTGCTTCCAGTATGTATTAAACATAAAATAAATCAGAAACTGACAAAGGATCACAAAACTTGAGCTCACACAGAGCTTATTAATTTTCACTGGTTTTGAATTGGATTCTGATGGATATGAGAAGAATTATTATTTTTAGAATATTGAAAAAATTCAAGCAGTACTAGTAATTGTTAAATTAATTATACCACCATCAAGTAAGAACATTCAGCCAAACTAAGATTTATCATCATTGACAAGCCAAATTTGTTAATAGCATAGTATTCATAATGAAGAAATGCCTTTGTTAGGAATCTGCCATTCTAGATGTTTTTAGTCTGAAATGCAATACTAAATGAGGAAGAAGAGATTAATCATCTAGTCACTAATCCCATGATCGGTTCAGTAGAATACTGGCTGGTCTTGATCAAATTTCGCTAATACTGCCATAGCATAGCTTCCTTAGCATGGATCGAATACAGAAAAAGAAATTTCAAAAAAATTCTGCTTATCCATAAATTAAAGTAATTTTTGCTGTTTCAGTGCCTGTTTCTCTTCAAGCTTTTCCGAAACTACCTTTTCTGTCTTTGGTTTCCTCCAGGTTATACCTTAGTTTTCACTCAGAAGTACTCATCCTAGATAAACCCTTCAATTTTCACTGGTTTTCACTAAAATCATCATTGCAGCACTTCACAGGAGTCTGCCACTGTTAAGGATCCTGCCTGATTATACAGATGCTTATATTGGTAACAGTGAACTAAGAAAACAGGAATTCCTCGACTCATCTGCCCTGTTTTTTTTCCTCATGGCAACAAAGCAAAACATCCTCGTCAATGCTGCCCCTAGTGCTCTTCTTTGAAGAGAGTTTACCAGGAAAAGTTATATGCTAAATTTTATTTGCAGAAAGTCATACATTCTTAAAAGCTGCATACTCGTGATTTGTAAAATGGACAGTGAGAGCCTTATTATGAAACAACAGCCATTTTACATTGCAGTGGCTTTCAAAGTATACTTAGATTGAAAATTAACTATGTTCCCCAAATGAAAATATGAATTATCTCCACTAATGTTGTCATCTGACTTTAAAATGAATTTATCATCCAAATAAATCAAATAATAAGATGCAGCTCAGTTTCAGTTGTAGGTTTTCATAATTACATGTAGACGGAAAAAGAGGTGTTATGATATGCAGGCTAGCTTTAAAATTGAGGGAAGATGGCAGGTTACTTTTAGAAAAGTTTCCCCTCTGGAATGAACATTTTGATGAGTAACTACAAAGAAGTGGCATTGGTGGTGGCAATGGTAGCATGCATGCCAGAAAATTATTTGACCCACATAGCACGTTTTTTCAATTATGCAATGCTAAGACCACTAAAAAAAAATTGTGAATGCCTGAATCAGGTTCTTGGACCTGCATTTGCACTTGTATAGAAAAGCTTGCCTTACTTCTCAAGTCTTTGGAAAAAAAAGGTAATTCAAAATCAAATTGTTATCTGTGATGCTTATTTCATTACCAGATCCTCTGAGCTGATATTCAAACCCAAAGAACATAAGCATTTTAAGATCAGATGCAAAATGTCAATTTTGCGTAAGTCAGTTCATGAACAGAGAAGCGCAAACTTCTATCACCTCAAGCATGAATCTTTGGAGACAGGGCAGCATTACCATAAGGATAACAACTACCTCATTGATAGTAAAGGTCATTGAACTAAGAAGGAAGGGTATTGGGAAGCTAGCAGCAGCATTCTTATCCTATTAGGATGGACATTCAAACCTCATATTGGCATTAAAAGATCTCTTGCTTTATTGGTAATAAATGGAAAGTGTAATGTTTGTAGTAACAGGCATAATATCTTAGCTACGAACTCTCTGGGGTCTCTTTGAAAGATTTTTAGTTCTGTAGGCAGTGTGATCAGTAATACAATAACAAGGCTGGAAATTAAGCAATGGGAGAAAATGATTTTCTGCAGTGACGAGGCCAAGTTCTTCTATCTGTTACACCTAAAGGTTCCCTCATTGGTTTGGTAAGGTGGCATGGCTGTAATAGAAATTAGGATTGGTGCCATTGTGCATATTTTGGCCTGTAAATGTATCTGTGAGTTGATATTGAGCCAATTACAAAAGAATCTGCCAATCTTAGAAATATTAACAAGAAATAATTTAATACTTCTCTGTTTTCTTAATGGTGTTTTCTAAAACTAAAAAAAAATCAACTTCTTTTCTCTCTCCCTTGTAGTCCCACTTAGTATTTGTTTAAATTTTGAAGATAAAATCTGAAAAGGATTTTTGAGAGAATTAACTTCCTATTAATGCTTTGTTAGTATATAATTTATATGTATTTTTCACAAATGAGGCCTAAAGAAGAATGATGACTAAATATCTGAGGAAGAGCAAAGTTATATCCAGATCTACACCTCTTAGATCCTTTTGCTCAGGGTGCAAGGGCATGGTATGGCACTATGTTATTTTGCTTTCCCTTTTCTTTGTTTACTGGATTTTAAATAAGCCTTACCAGTGATCACATTCATGTAATGGAGGTAGAACTTTACAATGGATTTGCTTTGTGTAGTTGATTGCTTCCTATTTTTTATCAGTTCTGGCAAGATGAATACTTCAGTATCTAATTTTTTAACAGTAAGAATCCTACTAAAAGTTTTCAACAGAGTATTCAAATAACAAGCAAGTAAACAAAACAGGCTTTGGATGAGCATAACTGGTGAGTTATCAGTAAATGAGTGAAAAACAGTTCCTTTAGGTTGGTTGGATTATTTGATCAAATATATAGATTTTACTTTTTCTTTATGGTTTCTTTAACAACTGTTGATTTATCTGCTATACTAAGCAAAAATTATAAACCCATTATTTCCTGGGCTTGTTTGTATGCAACCCAGTTGGATGTGCAGTTGTCCTGCTATGACTAACTAGAAATGAAAGAACAGTAAATTCACAAAGATTATTATTATTTCTCATGAATTTTCAAATGGGATTTATTACAAAAGAAAATTGCTGCAAGACTAATAGGAATATTTGTTGTATTGTGATCCTGCAAAAAATTATCTATTTGTTTAAATGTACAAGTGTTTTAATCAAATTTATTTTTTACAGTATTTTAACTATTGTTTTATTGATGTCTTGTTTAGAATAGTAGTATAATTATTGCAAAAAAATAAAGTACTAAATTTCAGTAAATTAATTAAGGCTGTCAGAAACAAAGTAATGGGATTCTGAGTAATATTAAATTCCTTGAATTCTGAAGCTTTGAGGAGACTGGAAATGGTTTAATGAAGATCAGTTTCACCACAAAGAAGACAGAACTGCAAGAAATCAAAAAGCCTTATTTTGACTTATTGAGATTAAAATGTTTTGCTTTGGAAATACCAAATATTTAATTTCAGCAGTTCCAATGTGAAGCATCTGACTTCCCCTTTTCAGAACATCTTTTTCATTCAGTGTAGTGAAGAGATATAGAGAACTAATAATGTTAATAGTATAAATATTAATAATAGAAAATGATATATACATTAAAGTAAATCAAATAAACACTCTTGGTGTTAATGTTGCAATGAGATATAAAATTATTCTATTCCCTTACCTGAAAAGTCCACAGCAGTTGTTCTGAATTATTTTTTTTAATTGCATCAATCTGAGCAATAAACTGAAAATCAAATTTAATCACCTAGCTTTCATTAAGAAGCCTATTAGAAGGAAACAGTTACATTATCTCTAGTTCTTGCATATTTTATGCCATTTCTGTATTTCTGCTCAGCTGCTCTTGTAGTAAGGAATCTGAATGATCAGGGCAATATATTCTAGAACACAGGTTGACTGAATGTATATTATACAGATAGATCTTATTCCATTTTAAAGGAATAATTTACCTTTGCAGATCAAATTCAGAGGAACATTAAAAAAAGATATAAAGTAAATGACTTACTAAATCTTAGCCAGCTATGTTGGTTTTGTATAAAATCTGCTTCAGATATGATTGGTAGAGCAACACGTGAAGGCTATTGAAAAAAGTATTTTTATAAAACTAAAACATTTTCTCATTTACCAACCATTGTCCAGTTGTCACCAAGAAATTAACTTCTATGACAGTTTTGAGGACTTAAAACTGGAACTGACACTTCACTGTATATTTCCTGTACCCCAGCTTGAATGTATTTATAGTTTCCTACTGGACAAAGCAATTTGAATGGTCCAGAAGCCTCTCATACTACAAAAAGCTTTTTCATCCCAGACAGTGTTGCTGACCCAGACAGGTTAGGTGACCTCTGTAGGCTTCGACTCAAAAAGCACAAAGTACTTCAGGGAGTAAGGGACATTTTTTAAGTAGGGGGGACACACTGGTGAGAGTTTGGTGCTGTTTAGATTGATGTCTGAGAAGGGTGTTTGACTGCTGGGCACTAATAGAAGCTACATATCACTGTAGTTCACATGTTACTCAAGGACTACAGTGGTGAAATCCAGCTGGAAATATACTCTGAGTTATCCTATCTGTTCACTTGAGTCTTTAGGGTGCTTAGCCTATAGGTACCATATTATGCTCTGATGCATACCTCACTTCTCTATGCTAGCTATTATGCATGTTTGTTGCATTCATTGGCTGCTCTAATTTAAGGTAATTTTGTCATGGGCTGAGTGCAAATGAGGTGGTGAAAGCTAGACATCTAAATTAGAATAGAATGAAAGTTGGGTATGTGCTCCAACGTATACCACAGCTGCAGCAGTAACAAAGTGCTTCTAACTGCTTTCTGTCTTCATTTTTTTTTCCTTTTTTTTGTGAATCTGTGAAGTATGCAGTGTATCTAATACCCCTAAGTATATCATAACAATGTGTTTATTTTTTACTTTTCAATATACTTGTGTATGTATTTGCAAATAAAGGTCTTAGAACATGACAAATAATGATCCTATGGAGAAAAAAATATTTTGTTCATTAGCTACAAACAAAACTACACATAGAGTCTCTGTATTTGGATTGAAAGTAGTTCTTGAGGCTGGCCTTATAGCAACAAAAAGGCATTTTGGGATTCCCAGCCCACATTAATCATTCAGTGCCTGGCCCTCATTGTTCAGATTTGTGTGTGTAGTGTAGCAACTCTTGATTGTAATGTAATGACTAAGGATCAGCATTAACATAACCTGTAAACAGAGGAACAGCCCTGCTCCATTGAAGCAAGTTATTCTACCAAATTGTGCATAGGAGGAACGATCTGCTCAAGGAATTGTGAAAGTAGACCACTTGCATAAACACTTACACCAAAACCCAAATCCTCGTTTTGTGTATTAAAAAGGTTATGAAGAAGTGACAAATAAAAACCACATTAGAAGTAGGAAAGACATAAACTGATTGTGTATGAAATCTGAGAGAAACTGTACAACATCTTATATATTCCACTTAATTTTGCCTTAAATCTTGTATCTATATAAGAAAATATTAGAGGATATATATTATATTACATATATATATTCACTTTACATATGTAAGATATATATATCTTATATATCATACAATATTAAGAAAGAAAAATATTCTAATGCAGAAAAAAATTGTTCAGCTTTTCCCTGTATTTTCCTTTTATCTATCATAAATCTGAATAATAGTTTCTCCTACCCCTTCTGTATTTTTGTTTCCTCAGTCTAATCTTCTCCATCCACAGATATTGATGAAAATTTCAGTTTGTTTTCCCCATCAGATTTCTGTTATTTTATTGTCAAGTTTCTATCAACAAACATTTAAGACTTTTCTGCTTCTGTTCACTTCTGTCCTACTTTTCCCATACATTTTCTTTAAAGGTGTTATTTTCTTTAATATTAATTTTTCTTTAATTTTGTTTTCTCTCCCCTTTTCTCAAAATTCTGTCTTTTCTGTGTGATTCACCATGGTTTGTTCAGTTCTTCATTATTTCTCATCTTAGCCTCTTTGACCTAATTCCCTCACCTTTCTTTTCCTCTGTTCCTTATTGCCTTTTTAGTGCCCTTATCACCTCTTGTTTTTTTCTCTTAGTTTTCTGGATGATTTCTTCTGCATCTAGATTCTCTCAATTACAACATACTTTCTCTGAATTCTTTCTTCTTCCAGTATCTCCTCTTGAACACTACCTCTTCCTCTTGCTGCTGAAAGATGCAAGGCCCTTCTTTTGCTCCTTCCTGTTTGTAAGAAGTGTTTTCCTGCCTGTCTTTTGAACTGGAAGAGGACAGCTGCCTAAAGAATGACATCACTCCTTGGGTCTCCAAGGAAAGTGATGTGGAGATCCATTAGAGACCTGACAGGTATCTTGTCTCCTTTTACTTGAAGTTGCAGAATGTTTTACTCATCACCTCAGCAACAAGTATGAGAAGGAGCACGTGGATTACTAAACAAGCCTGTTTTTTTCTTTTCCTGCAAGTTCAGACAGGAATAAACAATAGGGTTTTCTTCTCTGTAGTTGAGCTCTACCTGGAGAAGACTTCACTTCTTGTGATGTCTGCCTTATTAGGTGTTCACAGCTCAGATGAAACTTCCCAGGAAAAATCATATAGCCACTATTTTAAAAAGTACAAAACTCTTGAGAAAGAGGTGAAAGGATTCCATTCTATGACTTATGGAAAAAAAATGGATTCTGCAACAATTACAATTACTCTTTTCATAAGGATGATATTAAGGAAATTAGTATATAATGCTTGTTTCCTTACTTCCAGTGAAATGTTAGGATTTCATGTAGGTCTACTTCTTACAAGAAAAAAAGTTAGATAACAGGAGTGGAGCCAACGTATATGTAGGACAGACAGGGTCACAGCAATAAAATATATCATTAGAGGCTTACAGCAGATGACAGATAACATGTAAAACAGATGTTCAGAACTCAAACAGGAGAGACAGTTGGACACGAGCTTAATGGTAGCCTAGTCTAACATGGATTTTCTGAACTACAGGCTCTATTGAGGAGAGATGAGATTTAACTACGTAGATGTAAAGTGTATCTAGTACACCAGGAACAAAAATATGGGTACTCTGAACTCCACAACCATACAAATAATACCATTTAATATTTGAAGTGCTTGGAGAATATACATATTAAATATTAAACAGTTAAAATGAAGAACGTGATGATTTCAGTGACAATTCAGTTAATTTAGTTCTGATAAATAAATATAAAAAGCCAAAATAATGAAGAAAGAAAAAAAAATATTTGTTCATTTATATGCAAAATGAATAGTGGAAGAGTTGTGTTTTCCCTCTTGATCACTCACTCTACGTCTCCCTGACAAGGAAGGATGAGTGAGGAGGTTCTGGGTAGATCAGTTAAGCAGTGTTTGGTTTGTCTTTTGAAAAAAGTCTTAGGTGCTATGTATAATTGGATGATGTGAGTACTTCTCATTTACTACCCAGTTGGAGGATAAAGCCTCACAACTACTAGCAATTTCATGTTTTATTTAGTGTTTTAAGAGATGAGATAGAACACACCATTTCCTGCTTCCTGACAGAGATGCTATTTTCCCAAACCCTGATAAATCTCGGTGTCCCTAGTAGACAGAACATCAGTTTGTTATGTTACCAGCCTTGAAAGAATTTCCCTTCCCTAAAATAGGTAGGGCTTTTTCTTTTTTTCATTTTCTTTTTGGCCTGGCCTACCTTTTGTGCTTTTGGCATATCAGTGTGGCGCTGAGCACGTACAGAGCGTGCAGATTTAGGTGGCTTTATTGGAGCACAATACATCTCCAGCCTCCTCAGGTCACAACTCTGGAAGCAGCATTCATCCACTATTCCCTTGTGGTGTAAGCGTCTACTGCTGGATCCATACCCTGTAGGCTTACCTATTCAAAACACAAATGGAAAGTTTTTATGTTAGAAAGAAAATGCAAAGATCTCAGCAGAAATCATATTAAATTGCATTATTTTAACGGAATCACCAATGACAGTTGTGGGGGCTGCCTATCTATATCTATTCTAAGACACTTGTGAGATACATCTTCAAAAGTTATTTCTAGAAATGGCCAGCTTTGCTCTCTGTCCATGGGTGGTTGCTATTTAAGCACTTGAGCAAAATTATATCTTCTTAGAAAAGTACTATTAAAAGATTTTTTTGAACTGACTTAGCATTGAAAATGGAGAGGGAGGAAGTTGAAATCTGACATTTAGAAGTCTTGCAAAGGGAATTTGCCCTTTAGCTTTTGGATGAAAACTGATTGTTGAGCTGACTGAGGTAGCTGGAGTTTAAAAATCGTAGATCATGCCTGTGTTGTAGGCAAGTATTTTCTAATGAAAACACATGGATATTTTCTACACTGAACCACTATGTGAAGTCAGAGTGAGTTCCAAAGGGTCAATAAATAGTGTATACCACTGCACAAGGTGCAGGAAATAAGGTATCAAGGTAACCAGTGAAATGCAGCAAAACTAGGAAGGTGGTTGTTGGAACAGATAAAAGCAGATTTTGCATTCTATAGCTTTGCATAAGATAAGAAATGGAACTGACATAACATGGTCTTTCCCATGTTTTGTGTTTGCACTCAACATCTGTATAACATACTTGATTGGCAAATATTTGGCATTTTTCACTCAGCTCCAGTAAAGAGTGACATATTCATTCATAGATCTTTTATACTCTTTTTTTTCCCAATGATTTATGGTTTCTTTAGCAACTGTTGATTTATCTGCTATACTAAGCAAAAATTATAAACCCATTATTTCCTGGGCTTGTTTGTATGCAACCCAGTTGGATGTGCAGTTGTCCTGCTATGACTAACTAGAAATGAAAGAACAGTAAATTCACAAAAAAAGTAGTTGCTTATTTACTACGTCCCTTAAAATTCTGGTAGAATTTGGTTTCAGACAGTAAAATTCTGAAGAGATTAAATGTTTTGTTTTGACATTTTCAGCATTGAATGTTTCCATTTACAGAATGATCCACATTGGTTAAGAATACAAAAATATGGAAAAGAAAGGAAAGAAAATTGCTCTAAGAGCCAAAAAATGAAGTAATTCAATTCAGTCAGCTCCACCAATTTCTTTTTTCCTTGCTTTTTTTCCCCCTTCAGTTTTATCACTGAGACCAAAAACCTGTTATTCACAGAGTTTGGCAGGAGCTTATGTTTTAGAAATTACTCAAGCTAGATAAAGATCTAGGGTATCAAAAAAGATGAAAATTCTGTTTCTCTTTGGGAAATTATTGCCTCCAATGCTTATACAGCACACTCTGAGTTAATATCCATGTACTTGTCTTTCAGTTGTCAGTTTGAAGACAACACTGCATTTTGCAATTCTCTGTGATTAAAACGTGTCCACTGATGAAGAACCCTTGAGGCCTTGGTACATCAGTAAATGAAAAGACCTCTAGTGGTAAAGCAAGTCTAACATTTTAGCCAGTAATACAGTCAGCTAGGAACTGACTATCCCTATGAGCTTTGTAAACCTAGACAATAGGTTTTTAAATGTCTTTTTTTTCCAGGGACTATAAATTAAACCAAAAGAAAAACATGCTTACTTAGTATATAGCTATCCCCTGAGGGCCTCTATGCAGTACATTGCCTGCGAAATTATTTGTTTCATAAGACTAAACAGAACAGCAAGCCAGGAGTAGATTACAGTAATATTTTTGATTTGTCTGTGTGTGTGTGTGTGTTGTTTTAAGTGTATCACTGAAAAGTCTCATAAATATTAAGACGGAGTTTTGGGTTTTTTTTCCAGAGTATTTTCACTCATTGAATTATAATATAAAGTGCTAGCTTTTCCCTGGAGGTTTTTCTAAAGTCTGTTAATTAGGTTGTCTTAGTATAATACTTTTAAAAATTAACAGTCATAATAAAATGTTGTGTGTCATTACTGTGTAGGATACCCAGAGCCATTTCATGTTTTGTCTTGCTCCCATTTAAAACATGGAAGGGCAAATTCTGTTCCTGGATATGCGAGTGTAACTCTTCCTAATAGATCTGGCTGAACTGTAGATACAAATAGTTGATAAATTAAGCTTACGTTTCCTTTCTCAGTCTGACAATTTGTTATAAGCAAACACACTCTAAGAACTCCTGTTCAGTTATTTTCCTTTAAATGGTATTTCATAGCAGCTAACAGGCATAGAGTTTTGGTTTATTCTCTGATTATTGTTAACAGTAAAAATAAGCATGGACAGTTCTTTGATCAGTTTCATCTGGCTTATCATGACATTTCTACCTAGAAGAGGAGTTGCCTGTTAAAAAAAAATCTATCAATCCAATAAAAGATTTCAAGATAAATAATATTTTGCACTTTTAAGAATCTTACAAATGTCAGCTCCTCATGACATTCACGCTAGGTAGGTAACACTACCTCTAGGTGACAAAATTCAGAATAAGTAAGATCAAATGTGTTGGCCAGGAACTTCCATGAGTTAACGAGAGAAGCTTATAGAAGAATTTTCTTCTATGAAATGTAAAATTTGCAATGTCTTGAAATTTTGTTGTTTAATATGGTTAAAATTCAGCTTTGTCGTGATTAAAGCCACAGATGGTTGGTAGAGAAGATTTTTTTTCTCTTTTAATAGTCAGCAGTTCTTTCTAATTTGTGTTTAGCCTGCACTTATACAGCATTGTTTGTATTTTGCCATTTTAAATTTAGCTCAATTCTATAATCTGAAGTTTTCTTTCCTTATTTATGTTTTACATAAATACAAGATAAAATAGTGATGTGCAATGGGGTATATAGTGTCCTACCAGTTTATCAGTATCATTTCTGGTATGAAATTTATAACTTATTGGTAAATAGAGTAATTACAGCAGGAATACATTTGATTTCTCTTTGATGGTACATAAAGTAGGGGAACTAGAGCCACATACTCATTTATTTCAGTATGACGTCTTCCCAATAAATCAAGCAGAAACTTACACATTATTTTGCTGGTTGGAAGTTGTAAATTCTGAGTTTTACTCTCATCTAGCTACTATCTTGTTGTGTGATTACATGGAAGTTATTTTACCCTTCTATGTCTCAATTAACCATTTATAATGTTGATAAAATACCAAGAAAAACCCACAAAGCATTGCCTGCCCTACTTAGTAATCAGTAGCAACATTTCTCCTGCACTTTCATATGCATAAATAGGTAATATAAATGCTGAATCCTGGAATCTTTCAGGTAAAAATCTCAGCGTACTTCAAAATTATTTTTACTCTAGCCAGACTAAAGTAATCTATGAGTTGTTTTTCTTTCTGACAGAATAATAACTTTATGAAGGAGGATATAATATATTATAGTTCTCTAAAAAACCAATATGGTACATGTAACAAGTTTGGAATGGAGTCACTAACACATCAGTGTTGTGGTCAGCAATGAAACTTGACATTTATTTATAGATTTAAATATTTATATAGTACATGACACACTAAATGCTCATCTTTCATAAAAAGAAAACACTAGTATTGTGAGGTAATGTGGTTTTTTTGCTTTTAAAAAATATTTTCCTGAGATTTTTGAAAGACAGTAGCAATCAAGTCTACTTAAAATGCATACAAAATAGAAAGTGATGTTACCTAAAGTACTGTACAACAAAGTAAATATATTGAAAAAAATAGGAAATATTATTATTTTCAGTTATCATGATTCTGAACTCTACTTTTGAGATGTATTTGATGTCTAAATTAATTTTAAACCAAAAGATTTTAAATTATTGCTGTCTTTTTAAGTGCTGCGGTATACAAAATATGCTATCACAGACAAAAACGAGATAAAGAATTACAAGGAGCTACTACCACTTCTACAGATATTATCAGTATTTGGCCCATGTTCTTCTGGAAGGACTGCATCATCTCGGTTCATCAAGTTACCAAAGAATGCACTTAGATCTAGGCAAATGTTCAAGCTCCTACACGGTCTGTTGAACTAAAAAAGTAAGTACATGCCTGAGTGGTCTCCTACGTGGGGACTGACGTAACTAATCACTTAAGTTAATTTCCAGACCAAAATCTGTATTAGTAAATAAATGGTTGGTGGTTTGCACATTTAATAGCAGATTTCTGTTCCTTGATTTTTTTTTATGCTATTGCCTTGAAGTACTGAGTGATCCTTCTGTGTTTATTCTGGGCACTCATATAGTTCTCTTTTGTCTTTCTGACACAATTTGAGATCTGCCTTCTAGCTGTTATCAAAAAGTTCCTTCACTCAACCTTCAAAGTGCTGCCTGTGGACGTATAACAATCCTAGACATTCCTTTTTGCTGACGTACACTGATTTCCTTGGAGGTTTCTATCCTTTTTTTGTCAGTTGCCAGCTCAAAAGAGGTTTCATACCATGTAGGTCAAAGTTTGCTTAGTAGAATTTTTGGCTCTCATTTAATCTGCTCTACTAAATATGTGAATGTTTCTTTCTATGTGCTACAAGCAGATACAAAGTCTAGTCACAATCTTCTGAGTCCCTTGAAAGCAGGCCAAGGTACAGAATTCCAAGAGTTAAACAGCTGGCTTCTGTACTATCAGCACTACCTCATAAATAATGCAAAGTCAGTGGAGTAATTCAGGAGGACTTTTTTACACTTGATTTCTCCCCCATACCCCCCTTTCCTCCAAAGTATCTCACCAGTGCTGCCATTGGTTCTGCTCTACTCATGGTTTCAATGTGAGAAGCACTGGTATATGTGGACTATAGAAGCTTCAATTGTCAAACTGTCTATGCATTCTGTGGAGAATTATAATCTACTGTTGTAGCATTAATGTTAGAAATTACATGAGAAATAGCCCAGGATAAACATGAAGCTAACCTGTTTATAGGACTCTAGGAAGAACTGGGGTAACATGTCCTGGAGCTTTCATGTGACTCTTTATATTTGTTGCACATAGTGTCTTTTTTAGCCCAGCAGTAGGACCTGGATGCCACTTAAACTGTAATTCGGAAAAACATCTTAAATCTGAAAAACAGTGAATTTATTCCTAACCTATATTAGAGTCAATCTTCAGCTGTAACTGCAGCTTTTGAAGTAATGTCAAAGGCTATTATCTATTAGTGTACTATGGTCTTGTAACGAGAAACTGTTTCCGTCAAAACATCAGCGTAATATAATTTGTACAATTTTTAAGCATTGATAGCACTTCTGGGGTACCTCTGAGAAGGATCCTCCAGAGAAATGTAGTGACAGACTTTTTTTCTCATCTATCACTGTGTTCAGTTTGTAGCTTACAGTAGCTGGATGTACATAAGCATCCTATAAGGCAGTAATTTCAGTGTATTTATTTTCAATATATTTTCAGTATATTCAGACAGAATTTTCCTGTGTCCTGAACAATGAAGTTGAGAGTCTGTGTTGCTATATGACAATATAGTAACTGAACAAATACATCCTGCATGCTAGATACAAACTGGGAGATGGTGGTTGGAGTGTTTCTGGGTTGCATGTACTATCTGCCTTATGGTGGCACAGAAGACTAGAGATCCTGAGTTTGAGATTCATCTTGCTCAGCTTTACTATCTGGAAAGTAGGGATCTAGTTTGAGACAGTCAAGTCAAAAACCATGTGTGTCTGGAGAGTGACTTGTTCCTGTTTTGAATGCTTTGCTTAAAATGAAATGAATCCTTGTCCTCTGAGAGAGCCCGTGTTCTTTCACCAGCTACAGATAAAGCTACTTGACCTAGTCTTAGAATATAGAGACAACTTCTTCTAGTAACTAAACTCAAACAACATGAATTCCATTGAAAATGATTTGTCCTAAATCACAAAATGTATGTTACTGCTGGAGTACAAAGATGTTCCCTTTTATTTCCATTTTAACAATTAAATATAATGACACATGTTGTTTGAAAAGGATACCAGCCAGTCTACTGTTCAATTGTATGTCTCCACACCTCTTGGACTATGTTCTGTATATCAGGTCAGTATCCTTGCCTATTTCTGCATTATAAATACATGCATATGTAAAGTAAGAGATTGTTGATTTCACTTTTCATCGTCTTGTGATCTTAGACAAATGGTTTAATGTTATATTTGTAATGCGTCTTGAGGGTACTCTGGAATTTCTAGTCTGTATTTGAAAAATTATGAGTCAATGTTCAATCAACAGGAAATGTCTGTATTTTGATACTTCTATGAACTGTTAAAACAAACAAACAAGCAAACAATAAATCTTATGAACTGTTGTAAAGTCCCTTAACTGAAATACCTCAAGGATTAAGTGTTGCAAAGTAGACAACCTGAATTTCACTTAATAAGTTGCATGCATTTTGCAGATACAATATTTAATATTTAACTTCCATTTTCCTTCAGTGTTTTGTTAGTGCCAAAGAATAATTATGCTTAGACTGATTTTTGTTTGTATTCATCAAAATGAGCATATATTAGCATTTATAAATGCTCAATGAATGAAAGCTCTAGCTCTAAAGTCTAATTTAATATGTATGAGAATAGAGGATAAGCTTTATCAGTATGCATAACTAAAATCTTTATGAAAGCATATGCATTTGTTAATACTGAGATATTGCACTAGAGCTACGGCTTTGTGGAATACTGGGTTGCATTAATTACTAAGTCTAAGGCAAAAAGGTGTTTGCTCATTGCTCTGAAATTCTACTCAAGTAAGACTGGGAAAACATGGGCACTCAGTTAATACTGATCTATAAGAGAAATCTATCAAGACTTCACAGAGTGTTTTTCCTGAATAATTAAGACTTATAAGCTGCACCTTATGAAAAACTGAAAACTGAACTGAAAACTGAAAATGTTTCAAATGGAGAGTAAAATAACAATTTCTCTTCTTTCAAGTTAGTTAGCCAACAAATGTAGATATACTCCAAAAGGTGTCTGAATTTTTAGTTTGTATATCTGTGTATATTTAGTCTGCCATATAGTTGAAGCAGGTAATTTTTCCACTAGAATTATGCTTTCAGAAGCATTTTTTTCTTCATTGTGTATTTAATTGGAAAAAAAAATCTCCTTTTCCCCTAAACTTATTTCTAAAGTACAGCACTTGTTAACAATTTCCTCTCACATATAGCTACTCTGTACTTAAGGAATGGCTGCTTTGGAGGCCATTAAGTACACTAAGCATGTGATAGAGCCATTATGCCATACACAGTAGTTCCTAAGTCAGTTGCAACGTGTGAAGAGAAAGACCTATAGTTTTGTGAGTATTGCATTGGATTATGAAACAGAAATTTCAAAGTTTAGAATTATTTTGAAGAAAAAAAATAGCAGAAAGAGTGGGAAACAATATAATGTATTATTTTACACTAATTCAGTGCTCTAGAGGGTGAAAACCTTGCCAATTTAGCACAATTTACAAGCCTACATCAGATTTCAGGGCTGGAAAGTGCCAGATGCTGCCAAAAAATATATAAGAAATGCTTCGCTGGAGAGAAATACTCTATTGCAGGAAAAGCCAGGTTTATCAAGGGTTAGGACAAGATAATCAGAAACCAGATCATTGCTATGTTTGAATATTGCTCCTTATAGTGCATCAAGGAGCACAATGATACTACAGTCATCCATCCATAATGAGAATACATTCTCCCTCTTCTTGTATATGCTTTCACAGTAAATAATGACTGCTTACCTTTCCATGCGGTGGAAGGATGATCAGTCATGATAGAACATTTCATACCCTTCTTATCTCATAGCCAATGTAAAACTGCCTTTTATTTGGATTACCAAATGAAAACCAATGCAAAAACCATAACTAGGTGAAATCCTAGCATCACTGAAATCACTGGAAAATCTTGTAGTGCAGTGATGAATCAGGTGCCAGAAGCTACTTATGTATATAACCTGATCATCCAAGGTCTATTAAAATCAATGAAGAGACTTCTATTTGCCTTTAGTAGGCCTTGAATCATAATAATGAACAATCACTTGGTTTTTCTTCCAATTCTACAGTTCCGTGAGTAAATATTCTCTTAGTGGCATATAGAGAGATTTGCAGGGAATGGATGTGATGTGATTCCTTGAAGGAGGTAAGAACAAAAGAATACTGACGTACGATGCGAAGCAGAATGACTGCTACGTGGTTAGTGCCACTGATCACATAACAAGCAGTGCATTGCTTTGCACTGTGTAATCAAGATTTTAATCTCTATGGGTACATGTAGTCAGCTGTATTCTGAGAAATGAAACCAAATAACAAATGACAAACCTGGCTAGAGGCAGAAGGTGTGAATGGCTATTGCATTGAGTAACACCTGTCTAATACCTTTCACACTATCCAGGAATGCACCTATTGACACATTACAATTTTTATTTCTATTTGTACAGCACTAGAACTCACAGTAGGGTAAGCAGTTGAGCACAGGCTACTGTCATCTTACCTACTATAGAGGTAGACAATTTTCATTCACGTATTATAAACAAGTGTGGCAATAGAAAAGAAGTCAGGAGCAGGAAACAAGATGAGAGTAAGAGCCTTTCTCACTTCTCACACCAGATTTGTATTTATCTAATGCAGTTAACTTCAGTGGATTTACTTAAATATGCTCTAAGCTCTAGAAATTCAAGCTCCGTTTAGTAGTATCTGATGTCATTGCTGAAGGCTTTGTCAGCAAGAAGCATACAACCTCGTACAAAAATGCAGCAAGAGAGCATAAGGAATAAACAAGATTCAGTCTTGTACCTGTGTAGTATTGTCTGAATCTTGTTTAGATTTGCATTTATTTAACCTTTCTATACAAGTCAGAATGACATTTCTTTAGTTGTTTAAAAAATTACTTTAAGCCTGGTAAGATGACCTAATGCTTTTGATAAAAGTCCAGCATGTAGTTTTCTTATGGCCAATATTTTAAATGTGAATTATTTTCCAGAAAACTTACTTTTGATTGTCTGCTACTTTCGGCGTATTGGGTTACTTTTACTCATGAAGATTGGCTTATAAAATTCCTGATTTAGCAAGGACACATTGACCACTGCATTCAGAAAGGGAATTAAGATGGGAAGATTAAGAGACAGATACTTTCATCTTCCCTGATGTTAAACAGCACTTTATCCTAAAATAAGAAAGCTCTTTGATGGGAAAGATAGTACTTAATTTGGATAATATTTATGGAATCTACCTATGAATTATTTGCATAGGAGAAGATTGTGACAGTGCCAGGAACTGTAACTACATCAACATAAACACCAGGCCAATGCTTTAAACATATACTGGTCTTCCTTCAACCTTTTTGAATCAGTAAAGCATGTAAAAATCTAATCTTGAAATGAAACATCTCTTTGAGGTCATGATGCTCCTGTTAAACTTGTCTAATGAGATAAAAGAAAAAGTGAAACTTTCCAGTGGAGTACATAATCATTATGGAGAGAGGATGAAGTCATTGGGATGAGAAAAGGACAGCGAGTTGTGCCTGGAAAGAAAAGTAGAACTAAATCTAGTTGTGCTTGATTCACTCACACTAGTTTTCTACCAGTTGTAGCTCCATTCTTTAGTGATTTAATACTGCAATAGGAGCTAGGAGAAACTGTTTTAGTGACAGGAACATAAAGAAATATAGTCACTGCTGAATAATAAATGAAACTACTCTTGTTTTCCTTGACCATACAGCTCACCTTGTTATTACTGAAGACATGTAGGGGGATTATAAAGGAACACTGGTATAACACAGGGAGAAATTGGTTCCAGTATAACATCTGAAATACCAAGACTACAGTTTCTGCAGGATAGTTGGAAACAGAAGTACTTATAGTCAATAAAGCTCGTTTATGAAGCAAATAAGAAGCAATCCTTCTTTTACAGGGCTGACAATGCCCTCTCCAGTCACATTTTTTAAAAGGGAATGTGGTTTCTGAGTATATTTTTTTAAGTTCTCACTTGCTACATTTCAATGGCCTTTTCAGGGAAGTTCAAATGTTTTAAAAGTTCATTTACATTTAAAGAGAAGTTTTTCTAAGTAACCAGAAATATTCCTTTCTTTTACCGTTTCCTTTCCAACTTGTTTAGACTTGATTAATGATTGAAACCACTGCATCAGTTAAAGATGTTTTTCAATGGCTTCTCTTATTTGGCAATCTTGCTGTCCTTTTGTTTTGCTAGGTTTGTTCTGTGGGTTGTACAGAAGTACTATAAACTTTAAAAAGGCTATGGCAATGTTGAAGTTGATCTGGCTTTTAAATTCCATGTTGTCACTGACTTCTTTTGAGTCACAGCTTTCTGCATCTACAATCATTTAAGTAAGGAAAACCAGTTCAACAGAAAAGAAGTAGAATGAATAAATATGCTTACAATGGTGTAGAATTCTTCATTTATCTTATTACTGTAATAATGTGGAAGGTTAATGGTGACTCTATAAACGCTAACTCTGTCAGATGTGTCTATAAAATCATTGTTTCCAGTGCTGGGCCAGTGGTTTTGCATGTCATGACATCCACCTCATCAGGTTGAGCCTATCCTTGCTCAGGAGCTATGGTGGTTATTTAAAAAAAAAAAAAAAAGCCAAAAAATGAAAAAAATACTTATCTTAAACTTACTTGGCCAGAGGAGGGCTTACGTGGTATCACAGAAAATGAGAAAGTAGAACCAAGTGATTCCTATGAAGTGCACTTCTAAAGAATCTTTTTTATCCCTGTATTTGTTATGAGACATCACAGCCATTTTTAATTCTCAAGACTTCAACACCTATTGTTCAATTTTTATTCCTTTAAATGCTAATAAATCTCAAAGCCTGGAAGACTTTGAAGAAAGCTTTTGAGCGTCTGAAAGTGTAGATTCTGAGTTGTGTCTGAAGATGTTTCTTGGACATCAGTATCCATATTAAGGCCTTTTCAAATATTTTTGTTGTGAGTCTTTAGATATTTAGTTCTGTAGTTACAAGTTACTTAGCTGTATTTGAAATTAATAATTCAGTATTCAAATATGACATTAAGAGTCAAGCTGTACAAAAGAAAATTGTGTTCAGGCATTACTCTGTTGGTATGCAAAATTAGACTTAATAAGGTCATACATATTTTCAACTAGCTATGCTTAAGTAGTTAATTGTAGTTAATCCTACAATTAAATCTGATATTTATATACTTAAACTGAATCAAATAGGACAGAAAGCAGTATTTCCACATAAAAAACCTGCTGAAACATTTAAATCCTTGTAATTTATTCATCTGTGCTTCTTCTATCTAGTTTGATACAACTAAAGGAATGGGCAAATATATAAGGGGAGGCTTTCATTTTCAGATATTATAAATGTACACTTAAAAAGGCAGGCTTTTTATAACATATTCAAACTAACTTTGTCATTAGCCACTCAAATATCATTAAAGACTAGAACAATCTATATAATTTCCTCTGACTCTGCCTTCTAGAAGTGCTATTGCATAATTGTTATAATACTTGCTACCTCCTGCACTTTTAATATTTACACACTTTGAATGTGGATGTAGATGCCAGCAGTACAATATTTTTTTCTCTTTGTCCTTCTGTATCAAAACTTCTTAGAGTTCTTTCCATTAAGAGTGAGTTTTTGGACAAAACATGACCATTGCTCTCACTGAACCTTTGGTTGAAATGTATACCAAATGAAAGTTTTCTCTGGTTTGGGAAAGTTGGATTATTTTTTCCCCTTGGTTTTCATTTTGTATTCCTCTGAACTCCTCTTTGCTAGCCAGAAAAGGAAGTGTCAAAATAAACCAAGGAGGCTGTGCAGCCTGTCCAGAAGTGAGAAGTTCAACAAGTTTAATGAGACCATAAGGACCTTAAGCAGGATGACACTTTAATTTTGCAGAACTCATTTTCCTTCTTTGTGAAATTCAGAAAAGTTTCAGGTTCACATCCAGGATAAAATCCTAAATCGAAATAAAATGAAGGCACTTTCACTATTCCATTTGTCTAAAATGGGTCTGAATTTTCTCTTCTTTGTTTCCAAATGACTACCTAAACTGCATCTCTTGTCATTTTGCTTAATTATTTGCAATCTCTCTTCATCTGTCAGATGCTTATGCCTATCATGTTTTACTTCTTGTCTTCTAATATCACTTCATAAGTTTTCTAATTAATTTCCTAAACTCACTCCAGCATTCTAGGTATTCTTTGTTTATCCCTCTAGCAGTTAGACAGCAGGGCATTAAGTAAGTTGGTATCAATTTTAACTTCATAATTGTTTTGAGTTTCCATTCAGCATCATAAAAATGCTATGAAAATGCTGTGATCACTCTAAAGATTAAAAACAGAAAAACAAAGTATTGCATATGGTTTTCTCTATACAACTTCAGAACAATATTGTTTGTAGACCAGATAAATTTAATGTATATCTCTTTTAGAATTAGTGACAATAAAATACAATTGATGTAAACATCATCCTTGCTATTTTTTTTCTAATCTTAGGGATACAAAGCATAAACTGAAAGTTTTCATGCAGGAAATAGCTGCAAATTATTGACCTGTGTGGGACTGAATATCTAATATTGTCTCTTCATGTGTCTTTCTCTCTCTGCTTGCATGACTGTGATCTTTTGTCAACATCTACTGTGCAGCTTCTTCATAGAATACTATGGGTACCATGGAGACACATGCTGCCTCTCCAATGGCTTCATGTGTCCTCAGCTGCATATATTATAGGAATATTACATGAATTACATGCTGCAGTGATATATACATATATAGGAAAAAAATTTTATATATACATATATCATACAACATAAACTGATAGAGCCATTGTAATGAAGCTGTATCACTAGTAAATAGATCTGAGCACTAGAATTTCCTGGCTATTACTTATATTATAAAGCAACCGACTACACCTCCAGAAGATTTGACTGATCAGCACATAACAGGTAAAATTCACCCTAGTATACAGGGAGTACAAAAAGAATTTCTGCCCTTTAAGTGTCTTTTATCAATTGTTCCAAAGGTCAAGGTCTACTGAAAAATTTAAACAAAATATTTAGCTTGCAGGGACTGTGTTTATTTCTGCATCATTCTCAAGTTTTTTGATTCCTTTTTCAATTAAGACCAGCTTTATGACTGGTCACACATTAGTCCTGAGATCACATTATCTGTAACACCCATTATGGCTAACTGTAGGTATATATATACCTTTTTTCCTTCAGTGTTGAGATCCAGGAGGTTTTATATGTGTTGCAAGTTCTGGCCAGTATGTGTTTCTGAGATGCCTGGAGACAGACAGTAGTAACACAGACATTGTTTTGCTGCGTAACTTGTGTGTAAAATCTGGGCAATAGGTTCAGTTTCTGTTTTACACTAGAGGATTCATCCTCACTTGGTTAGCAGTGTGCCAGTGCCCACAAGTCTGAGCAGTGGAAGCAACATGCTGCAGTGTAAGGTTATGTCCGCACAATAGGACCTAACAATCTCCCCGTATCAGAGAGGCTTGTGATAATTTTTCCTCCTTCTTTCCACATAAAGTGGGAAGAACACGGAATGGAACTATTTCTGAACCAAGATTAGTTCAGATTTGCTCCCTGTTCAGCACATGAGAACGGCAAATTCTGTAAGCAAGCCAGCTGGCAAACTGGAAATCTTACCTTGAATGTTTCCTAAAATTATGGTCTCTAGGTAAGATTTTTGGAGGCTATGGAAAAATCATGTTGATTTGTCTTTCTGCTATTGGAGTGGCTGTGTTAATTTAATTTCAGTATTGGGACCAGCATTTTTACAGGTTGAAGAAAATGCTTATGCTAGCACTGTGTATTATGGTAGATTTTCCTGTCAGTATTTGGATCTTGGACTACAGTGGCTCAAATAACAGACAAGAACTAGAAAATTAGAAGAAAGCTTGACCTACAGAGGAAGGTACCCCCATGTGATAACTCCTCCTTTTTAGGACCAGAATTTCAGATAATTTTGACTTGCAAATACAGTTCTGGAATTTGAAAAACAAATCGGTAGAGAAGATGTGCAAATCAGGAAGTAAAATACTTCTCAAATACCTGCCCTGTAATCTGTTCTTTGGCCTCTTTTCTGCATTATTAATAGTTTTCTTAATTGTTTATACAGATATTTCTTAGTATTAATCAGGCTAGGCTTTCCTTATTTCTAGTTTAAATGAAGTATTGTGGTAGAAAACCAGGTTATTTACAGACAAAATAGCCCTGTGCTGTAGTTTAGTAACCTCTCAAGCTTCTAAAATAACTGAATTCTCTTCAATGTGAGGGGTTATGTAGTGAACAGTGTTGTCCATTCAAGTAATGGTATCAGAAATTGTTCCCAAAACACTGAGTTATGTTGATATTTTAAAATATTGCTACTGATCTCCACAGCTTAAGCACTTAAGCCCTACCCTGCTCTTTGTCAGCTTCATGCTTGGTAAACATCACTGGAGTGACAGCTGGTGGAGTGAAGGCAAAGAACAGAGAGAGAGCACTGAAAAATGCTTGGAACATGTTGCTGTAGTGTAGAAAAGATACTAGAAATACAGAAAAAATTACGTGGCTTTTAAAATCCACTGCATGTTCCATCCTATGTAAAAGACTTTCATATTAGTTGTAATTAAATTCATCTGCATGCTGAGCAGTTATTTATCAGAACTCCTTGCCATTCTTCAATAGCACAGCAACAAGGAAGATTATCCTTTCCCCTACTCCAGGATGACGTCACTGTACTGATAAGTAGGACTTAGGAGAGGTTTATGTTCTTAGCACTAGAATTAAAGAATATAATACTCCTTTTAATATAATAATTTCTAGCTCTACTAGTTTTCAATGTTTATCTTGCAAGATCATTAGGAAATTCAGAAAACATTTCTCTGGTTGGAGAGAAAAAAAGTGGGGTGATCTAAGGATAAATAAGCTGTTTGTTGTCATGTTCCTCTACCACTCACTGTATCACATCTGGCAAGTATCTACAAGGTCTTTCAAAGTGATATGCTGTAAAATTGCTAAGAAATGCAGTCTTTAAAAATTCAAACATAATGTTAACATTTTAGTGTTGAAGCTGGTTGTAATTATTGAGTCCTATATTTGTTTTCTAATAGAACAGACATCCTTAATTTATTATTTCACATTGTAAATTTTCACATTAGACACCATACTGGCTCAAGATAAAATGTCAGTGATAGGACACTTGTTCCTTCTTTTTATTGAGAAGAAACCAGACGCTATTGCACCATGTCCTGTATCTTGCTGAGATTAATTTTGACTCATTTCCTTACAGAAACTGCTGAAACCTCTCCAGAGTTCTTCATGGACCATTCATTCATTATTGTCTCAGTGCTCTGGCGCAATTATAAAAGTCCTATTTAGTGGATGCAGAAGAAGAAAGATTAAGAGTCAGCTCTTCTGGATGGGCTATATGGCATCTGGTATAGCTCAAGCTGGAATCAGTGAGGGGCAGCCCAATCCCTAAAGAACAATTCATCCTGTCTTATTGCACAAAGTGCATATAAGTGTCTGAAAATTAAATACTTCTGCAAAGGCAAACTAAATATCCTGTAACACCACCATCAACTAAGCAGCAGAACACAAAGTTTGGTAATCAGACATATAAATTATGATTGTTTGGCACCATGATATTGCCATTGACACTAATAGTTGGAGCAGGTAAGAACACAAGAAGGTTTGTACCTATTAAAACATAAACCCCTCTTCTCTGATGTGTTATGGCTATTTTACTGGCTATTTTTACCTTTTTTGTGTCTGTGATGTGAAGATGGAGTTCAGGAAGGAGGCAAAAAGGAAATGAAATTGATTCACCTGCATGCATTTGTGTCCTGCATGTGGAAATTCACTGAAAAATTGCAAATTTTCAAGGTTCTGAGGTATTTAACAGTAAAGGTAGGTATAGGTATTTATCAGTCCATTATTAGTACTTATCAGTTAAGAGTTCAGTTCTCTGAAGAGTTGGGCTGCTACAAATGCTTTTCCTTTTATATCCCCCTCATGTTAATTCAAGGAGGTGTCATCTGGTGACTCTCCTGCTCTTTAGAATGGCTGCTATCATTTGTTACTGCTACCATAACTGAACCTACTCTCTGATACTGACATTTCCCTTTCCGAATGTTGAAGTGAGGCTTCTCTTAAAAACTCTTTTCTAGAACTCTACTGAGATTGAAGTTGAATGAGAAGTGGCTACTTTGTCTTTAGGTGATCTAATGTGGGTAATTCTATAGACATGCTTCACAGTCTGTGCTAGCAGGACTGCAAGACTGATATTTGTATAGCTATGCACTGACAGGCAATTGCTAGTACACAGTGCAGTCACTGCCCAACCCAGATCTGGTAAGAAAAATTGGACGCAGCTGCATGTGCTGTATGTTTGTGAGAGGAGAACTGTCCTTGAAACCTGGTTCAAATATGATTCACCCTCAAAGGAATCAAAGTCCTAGTTCAGGTAAGGTAGCTGCCAAATACAGAACTTTATTAGCAACTTTTAAAGGCTCCTCTGTCTCAAATTATATTTTCTTTTGATTCATCATTTTTACCTCTTTCCACATGAATTTTTTCTGTCTTTCTTGTAAGACCTTTCACTTACTGTTGGTTCTTGCTTTCTTTTCTTCTGTATGTAATTCTGATGTATAATGTCTGGTTTTAAAAGTAATATACTAGAGTATTGACGCCTTTAAATTAATGATGGGTATCTTAAAGCTCAGACTAAGGGATTTTTTTTCTATTGTTCCTACCTTGACAATACTGGAAACTTTTGAACAGACTCTCTATTAAATTTGAAAGAGTAAAACTTTTCTCAGCTGATTTTCCCAAATCAAAATTACTTAGCAATTCTGAAAAATAATACCTTTGGAGTTCATTAACACAGTATTGACCCAGAACTAACAAATATCCTACCTGCAGGGAAGTCACTGACTTCAGGGAAGTTAACCTCGTGGGTATATTGATAGAAACAGGGCTAGGAAAAGAACATGCGAAGCAAGTGCATTTTTCTCTGAGGTGACTCTTTCGATTTATTGCCTAATCTCTGTGTTAGCATTGGCAGAATGTTGTGAAGGATGAAAAAAAATCGCTTACTAGGCTCTACCACTTTGTTAAGAGGATGCAAGGAAAGTGGTGTGAAAGTGGAATGTGTGGGGAATTAGAGAGAGAACAGTATTTTGTTGCTGGCAGATGTCTGCTGGGCTTTACCATTTTACTGAGGTGGTACAATTCAGTTGTTATGACACATCCAGGAAGAAAAACAGAAAACACAAGCTGGAAGCTTGGAAAAAATTAAATGATGATGACTCAGAAATTACACCCCAAATTAAAATGAGGAGTGAAACACTGCACCAATTTGTTTAGCGAAGGAATCTGAAACACACATGAAGAAATGAGCTTCCAGTTTATTGAAGCTTTGCACTGATCTTCAGATGAAGAGGGTAATATTAGAAAGCTAGTGTCAAGGGGAAAGGCATGGAAGATCACAGATAAACTGCAAGCTGAGTGTGTGTTTTTGCTGCCATACTCTTTTCAAAATAATTCTTTTTTGTTCAGTATGTAGCCAGCCCCACATCTGCTTCTGCTGAAATTCAAGCAGAAGTGTTTCTATGCCTAGAAGTGTTATTGTTTGACTTGTTTGGCTGGGACATTGAGTCTCAAGCAACCTCTGAACTCTGTACTGTATACTTGCAGTAAGGAGAGAGCCTGCTGGAGTGATCTACTGAACTTGCCATTAAGTTTTATGTAACTGTTATAGCATTGTTTAAAAATGTTTTGAAGGATTCTCTGCAGTAACATGGCATACATTAACTTCTATCTTGAAAGTAGTAGCCAATTTTATCCCTTATGTAAACAGATCTATTTTTATTGTATTTGCTGAACTGTCATCCTAAGTCTGACAGACTATTACCTATAATTTATCATCCTTACTGTAATGTGGCATTTTGTTTAAAACTTTAACCCTTACAGTGGTTGAATTATATATGGGTGAGCTTCTAAAGCATAGTATTTGGATGAATCTGAATGGTTACCCGAATCAGGGGATTTCAAAAACATTTTGAAGGTGAATAAACATTGTTGCCTCATTTTCACACGTGGTGAAAGTAAGACAAACACAGATAAAATTGGTTTGTTCAAGACTGTGTAAGCTAGTTAGGCCCAGAGCTAGAAATAGGCATAGCTCTCCCAGATGCTTTATTCTTTATCCATTGTTTATCTACAGAAGCACTTGGTCTGTCCTCTGAAATATAAAAGGTGAGAGAGAGCTTACACCAATTAAGCTTCTCATATTTGGAAGTCTTATTTTGGATTCATAGATTGCAGAGAAGGGGTGTGTGCTAGCCATAATGGTCTACTGTTGGACTCCTACTTTTCAACATCTTACCATTTCTTTTTATGCATGCAAAATTTAGAAATAAATTTTCTGTACATATGAGAAATTGGTTAGCAACAAGATCACCTTAGGCAGCATATCAAGAAATCAAGTGACTGTGGGTTCTAGGCTGTGGGTCCAGAATTCTTGTGCACTTTAAGTAGCAGTTATAACTGCCAAGTGTTGCAAGACCAGATGGTGATCTTGTTATTTGTTACCAGAGAAATTCGGGTCCTTTTTTGCTGAAGAAGCCATAGTTCAGTCTGCCTCAGATGATAGTGTTGTGCAGGGCTTATCATCCCTTATCTTGTGAAAGCATAGCCTCAAACCTCATTGAACAGTATGTAGCCTGCAGGGTATAGTAAGCCTTTATTTCATATTTTTATGCATCATAAAGATAGCGTTGGTGGTCTCCTTCATGGATCATCAATAGGGCAATGACTACTTTACACCACTGCCAATAACTGTGATCACATAAAGGGATGACAAGCAGTCCAACATAGTGCCTCTGATTTACAGTTCCAATACACTCATACTCTAAAAGGACAGGTAGCAGATAATACCAGATACTCACTACTGCATGTCCCTTGATACAAAGGGTACGTGTCATTCCCTTTGCTAGTACCTGGCAATACTGAATCCTGTTTATCACCAGCCACTTGGCAACAAGATCTATTCCTGATCAGTGCTTTGCTGCTGCCCTGCACAGCAGCTGCTCTGGAATTTCTGCAGCTCACAAGAATGAGGCAACTTCTGTTGCTTCAGTGAGAGCAGAAAAAGACTAACGATTCTTCTGAATGGTGCTTAGTTTTCAAAAAAGGAGAGGAGGATTACATCGCCAGTTTCTGTTACATATTATTCTTAATTGCTTATACTTGTTGGACCTAACTTATACTAAATTAGCTTGGACTGATAGATCATTCACTCAGCAATTTGGGAGTACTATGCTATTTATTGATTGCATATATTTAGGTGCATCATGTCCCATTTGCAAAGTAGAAGTTCAGGCTTATTGTCATCCAATAAAATGTTCAGGATGAGCTCTCTTAACAGACTGTATCAGTGTGAGTTATATTGATGATGAAACTTGTTCTTGGTGTGTCTGTTGTCTGAATCCAAGCTTCAGGTGTTAACATTACTTTAAGAAGCTTTACATTTCCTTTTCCCCTTATAAAAAAACTATAAAGGGGTCACATTTCAAAATAATTCTCCTGAATTGTACTTTATTTAACAGCTGAGATTTTAAGCTGCTGAATGCACATATAATGCATTTTAAAAAGTGACGTTACTATGGTTATGAGTTACACAACAACATGATGTCAGCCCTCTGATTGGTGTCATGGTATTTAGCAATGCCACTTGGACAGGAAAGTTCACACAAAGAAGCCTGTCCAACAGTTCTAAGAATTTTATATATTTTGAAGTATTCAATATATTTATGTGTTGAAGCACTGGCCTTCCAAACCCTTGTTTTTATTTGCCAGCAATCTCAGTGAACTTGGGATCACTTGGATTGCTTGCTTTCTCACTAGCTGTACTGAAATTAAGCAGCCATCAGCTGAATTACTGTAGTTTAAATGTGTCTAAAATAATTTCAAAGCAGTACTTTAAAACAGCAGTGTGACTGCTTTCAACATGGCACAAGGATATAGCGCAAACTGAAGGGATAGAGGTGGTTCAAAGAAAAGGTGGATTTTCTGTATTGGCTCAAAATAAAAAAACAGTGGGACTTTCAGATTTCAACTGCCCACTTCAACCACAAGTTATCTGTGATTATAGTTGTTTCAGCAAGAAAACGATCGACTGTTGACACAAATTAGGTCTTAGTGTTCTGAGACATCTCTCAGTCTCCTGACACTATAGGGAAACAGCTAAATTAAAACTTTATTAAAGTATTATTAATCTATACTGACAATATGACAACAGCCTAGCAGTTCCTTTGTCTCAAAAAAAGTCAAATTAAGGATAGTTAGGATGTACTCAACCAACAAAATCATATTTATCTGTTCAGGTTGTTCAGAATAAAGAGTTTTCCAAGTGTTCCATACAATACAGAGTGGAGAAAGCAGGAAAAAACCCCAAACTGATGTATAAAGTGACTTTTTATTTAGTAGATTATCCATTGCCAACAAAGCTCAGTATGTGAAAAACTTTATGTCTATATAGTTGACTGTTGAGAAATGCACTGGTGGTCTCTGCCAAAACTCACATCATGAAATTATTTGAATGAATTCTTGTCCATTTGGTAACGTCAATTGACTACCCATGAATAGATAAGCCTAATTTTTGTTGTCATTACTAAAGATAGGAAATTACTTATTCCAGCTGAAGGTTTAGCACGCAACTCTGAGAGTTGTTTACACAACCGCAGCACTTCATGAACCTTTTATGAACAGATTTGGGGCTTTTCTGTACCATCCTTCATAAGTTCCTAGATTAGCTGAAAAATACAATTAAGGTTTTTATGTTCTTTCTTAATTGTTTTTATCCTTTTCACATAAATCAGAACTGTTAACCTAAGAGATTTCAATAATTTCAAATTTTAAATGATTCTGCACTGAATTCTGTTTATCATCATCCACTTGGCAACAAAAAATATTCCTGGTCAGTGCTTTGCCCTGCACAGCAGCTGCTCTGGAAATTCTGCAGCTTGCAAGGATGAGACAATTTCTGTCACTCCAATGAAAGCAGGAAGAGGCTAATGATTCTTTGGAAAGGTGCTTGGAGTTGAACAAAGAGAGAGGAATATTACATTGCTTTTGTTTCCAGCTCTCCTGGCAAAAGTGCTTTGCTAGGTCAGGTAGCTGAAGCCGCTTTTGAGCAAGCAGCGCACTTTCAGCTGCATGTTTTAAAATCTGCTTTTGCCTTTTTTTTCATTTTACCCTGTATAAAAAGAAGCTCTTACTTCACTGTATCTCTAGATTAGATTCATTGACATTTGTATTCTAGTTAGAACATACAAAGTACTAAC
Organism: Aegotheles bennettii; assembly: GCA_013398125.1. Classification (NCBI taxonomy): domain Eukaryota; kingdom Metazoa; phylum Chordata; class Aves; order Caprimulgiformes; family Aegothelidae; genus Aegotheles; species Aegotheles bennettii. The sequence goes on along the minus strand of VZRW01000868.1, from coordinate 20,673 downwards.
AGAAGTGTTAAAATTTTTACTTAGCAAATTTACTTTGCAAAATTAATCCTTGTAACCTCCAGTCGGATATGCAACTACTAGGGAAAAAACCTTACAATTCTTAGAGAAACAGAAGATTTCCTGGGAAATTGTAGGGTATGATATGTTTGTCTGAGTGTTGCAATCAAATACTTCTACGATGAGCACTCTTAGAGACATTTATGAGAAAAATATTAATTTTTATTTTCTGCAGTATTTGGATCTTGGAGGTCAATAGGGCATGAGAGCACCCATTACAAAGTGAAGACAGAATAAATATTTGAATAATTTTTCCTTTCTCTCAAGAGGTATGCATCCTACATGACTACAGATAAAAATTTTTGTTAAAGATTGTAGTCATTTAGTGATGGAATGTATCATAATGTAAAACTGATTAGCCTGTGACAAAAATTGAGGCTAATATTCCCTGATTTAAAGGCATTCTTAAGACTACAGCTTAACTCACTCGTTCTTTCATTAAGCCCTTCGGTTTGAGTTGCAGTACATGTCCTTATATTACAATGTATTTAGAATTATTACAGTTAATTTAAGTGCTGTCAGATGGTCTCATTTCAGTGGAGACTAGGTCTAAGTCACATGTATAGGAAACTCCAAAATAAGACAACCTAAAGAAGTTTCAGAGATTTTTCATTATATTTTTTTGATTAGAACACAAAGAAAACAATAAAATATGCATTGTCTCCAACTTCCTGCAATGATTATAATTTTTCTTATGTTTGATCTTTATCCCATATTGTTTGTGGTCCATGCTTAGGATTGGCATCTTGCAAATGAGTTTAGTAGGGAGGTAGCATTCACAGTACTTATTAACCACGGTCCGTTCCAGAATGCCTCTTAGAATATTTATTGGAATTCAGCCTTCATTATTTTTAGCTCACTTGGGAAATTATTAGCTTTCATCTGATGCCTCACATATTTATGCTAGAAATAAGAAGATTTCATAGTAAGCGTATTAGTATGTTTAACGTCAGAGAGGAAGCCAAGTCATTACGCCAATTCTTATTTTAAAGAGCTTTTAATAATGATAGCTTTTTCACAAGTAGTTGATAAGATCCATAAGCAAAATTTAGACAAGAAACGAAGGACCCTGACTTGTATTTCCAAAGATACTGAGGTGGCTATAAACACAGGCATATGTCTAGAAGGATTTAAAAGAAAAAAAAAAGGCTGGTACCACCTATCAGTGATTTCAGTGGAAATTAGATACATGACTGCTTTTGAAAAATCTCTTTTGTGTCCATCTGCCTCTTCAGTGCCTAAAAAATGTTGAAAATCTGGCTCACATGTCTTTAGGAGCCTCCAAGGTCTCACTGACTTTTCATGAGAATTGTACTAATTTTTGAAAATAGATTAACACTTCTAAAAAATTAGTATTCAGTCTTTTAGATGTAGCCACCTACCTGCCACAAAATAAAGACCATTTTAGGCACTTCAACAAACACTTATGTATGAAGAATTGATAATTTGTAAAAGTATGTACCATGACTGGTGAACTTCAAAATTACACTGTGAACCTTTCAAGTTGGTTTGAATGAATGTTAAATATTAGCAGTTTTTTGATGTACATGTATCCTTTTCAAATCAGGCACAAGTAGTACTTATTGATTGCTCAAAAGAGCCTCTATTTGCTATATTTATAGTACAGAAGGAAAAATATCAGAAGTTCAGCTGGTAGTTCTTAGGAAAAATAGATGACTAGTTAGAAACCAGTGGGAATCCAGTCAAAGGAAAATATTTGTGGTGGTGCAATGATACTTATGGCCAAAAGACCTAGGAAAATCAATGATCAATGTTTTCTTTAGTGAGCATTAAGAATTCTTCAAATTAACTCACACTATCCTCAGTGCATTGAGCCAAAACCAATTGAAGTTAACAGATAACCCTGAGTAAGCATCCATGAACTCCTGATTGTGGATTATGAAGTGAAGAAACTCCTGGACAGGACCAGACTGGATTATTAACATCACTATTTTCCCTTTCTTTGTCCGTTCTTTATTATACTACATATCAGCTTTTCCTTGACAATATTTCTCTTGTATTTTCCACATGAAAGTATAAATATACACTTTTTTGATATTATATACTAAAAAAACCCCAGCAAGGGTGCTCTCAACTCTTTAATATTTCAAATATAATTTTCCATCTGTTGCAGATTATTTGATTCTTGATAGTGGGTTCAAGCCTGATTCATTAAAAAAATTCTCTTTTTTCAGAGATCTGAGCTTCATCTGTTTCATATCAGAGTATAAATTTCTATTTGAAAAGAGCAGCAAACAATAAGAATACCACCACTTATGAGTTCTGCTCATTTTATTAGTCTTCATCTTAGTGATAACAGAAAATACTTGTCTTTTATTTTATCAACTCCTACTGCTTTCAAAACCTAAAATGACTATGCAAAAGAATTATAGTAATTGACTTAACACCATTAGAGCTGCAGTTGTAGAATTTCATTCTATTGTTTGCAAAAAGAAAGGTAAAGGTCAAATTCTACAAAAATATTTTCTTATTATTTTTTGAATGACTATAGTATCTTGACCACTCCGCTTTTTTAAAATGATTGTATCTTCAGATAGCTATATTAAATCTACTGTATCTAATTCCTGAAATAATGGTGGAACTCTACAAGTGTATGAAAATCATTCACATGAGTATCTTCTACAAGATCACCCTTCATGATTTTTAAATGCAGAAGGCAATACGTAATGGTGAAGTGGGGCAAAGTTGTGGAACTACCCTCATTTCTACCCAGTCATATTATTGCTTTTATAGATGAGCTCATTTTCTAACACTCTATGCCCTCACAAAAAGTCCCTCTCCAGCTTTCCTATAAGCCCCCTTGAGGTACTGGAAGGCTGCTCTAAGGTCTCCTTGGAGCCTTCTCTTCTCCAGGCTGAACAACCCCAAGTCTCTCAGCTTGTCTTTATAAGAGAGGTGCTCCAGCCCTCTCATCATCTTTGTGGCCCTTCTCTGGACTCAGTCCAACAGGTCTATGTCCTTGTTATGTTGGGGACTCCAGAACTGGACACAGTTTATGATAGTTTATTGCACAGTATGCTAATGGAGAAAATGCTTCTTTAATGACCTCTGATATTTAGATGTCACTCCAGGTTTTAAATATGAGTGCTTTCTCAATTTCTTAAAAAACTGCTGGGCCATGTATATTCATAAGAATAGAAATGAATCTGTGTGAACAGCAGTGTAAAATATTGATTAGTTATTTATCCATGGGTAAGTGTACCTTGTCTCATTATATAGGAATAAATCATGAAGGACTGCTATGTATTATGGCATATAAGAGTATATTCTATCCATTATATCAAAAAAATAAAAGATAAGCATCCTTACCTCCACACTGAAGCTCAATGTGTGGCTTTGAATGGATTCATCCCACCAAAATTTAGGTTCTTAATGGAGAGTCCTCACTCAACTGACTTAACTAACTTAAGGATACAACTTCCAGTTTCCTTGATTAATTTAGTGGAGAAGGAAAAGTATGTCCTACAGGATATTCAGAATTTCATGAGAGCTCTGAAAGCTTCTAACTCCTCTCACTGACTGTAGAATGAGCTTGAATAGACTTGTAACTCATATACCTTATTTATGTGCCCAGAAGTAGATGGGATGAATCTGAACCAGAATCTCCTTGTGTATATTGGATCAAGCTCTGTTTAGTCTTTATCATTCAGAAAGTTCAGCTTGTATGTGGATACATGGAAATGACGTTTGTCACAGATTGTCTGTCTAGAAGGGACTGAATTTAATACTTTTTGTCTGAAGAGGGATGAAAGGTACAATACAGTCAACAATGTAAAATATTAATGAGAGCTTTACTAATATATTGATCTTTCTCTATATGAATCATGGATGTATAATAACATCACCTGTTCTTCCTACACCTCTATCCTCCCTTGAAGAAAAAACAAAACCAAAAAAACACAAAAAAACCCATCAGTAAGGAATACTTTGATATTACTGAATTCCAAAACATATATAGGGTCATAATGCAAATTATTTCAGTAGTACCTCTGTTTTCACTCAGTGCCCATTGATTTAGAGTAAAATGACAGAAACCATTAGAAAAAACAGAAGTGTTCTAAAAGCAAATATATATGGTGATTTTTGCATTTAATCTTAGCTATATATTTCAGAAATAAATTTGTCTTTTATTCAGGACATGTATTTGCCAATAATACATCTGATTAAACTAGGAAAATTAGACATACTATCAGTAGCTTGCTCCCAAATTACACAAGAAGAAATTAGATACATTTTCAGTAGCTTGCTCTCAAATCTCTTCAGTCTATGAGTCACCAGATTCTTCCTGCCAAACTAAATATGTCTGTGAAAGGCTGGAAACTTCAATGGAAAGAAACATAAAACTTGAAATACGTAGGAAAAACTAAGTTTTTTCATGGAAGACCTGTTGACTAGTAATTCAGGAATTCAGGGGATGTAGAAACAAATTATTACATCTTACTTGTCTACAGAAGTTTCAAGGTCTGAAATGTATTCAATTTAAACCTGCTGTGTTAACCTAAAATGGATGTCCTTATTAGCTTTCATGTAACCTGAGGTAATCAATGAAGACTTACAAAAGGAAGTTGTAAAAATGTCATAATAATAGTAGAAGCTCTTATTCAGTCGTTTTGATGGAGCTGAGTTAAAGGAAACCTTAAGTATAGTTAATACAATTCTGAAAAAAATCCTTCTGTTGTAAATTTAATCTATTATACATAGTACCACACACCCATCAAAGTTAATTAGGAATGTACTCATCTTTTCAGATCCACAACTGTAATGACATCTTCTCTACCATTTTCCCCACAACAGTTACACTTTTTCTACCTTTGCATAAGGCATAGGTTTAAAAATATTCTTTAGAATACAGACTTGTTGCAAAATACAAAGTTCGTGTGCATAATTTAAGCTTTTATCCATTGTCTGAGTAGTATATGGCTGTTAATTAACATTCTTTCGAAGTCAGTTTTCAGTAGTATTTACTTTCCTTAGAAGTTACTGTTTATAGGAGCTCGGTGTCTTACTTATGTGCTTACTTGTTTGGAGATAGAAATAGTTAAGAAGTATTGTTAGAATATTTATTTCAGAAAGAAAATAATTTTGTTCACTGAGCTGGATTGAGTCAGAATGGTCTGAGCCAACCCCTTCTTTTTTCTGCATACTCAGTCTTGTGTAAATTTCTATCCAACACACAAACACTATAAACAAATAATTATGTCAAAATATTCATATGATTTCAGGTTTGGAGGTGAGCTACAATTTCCTAATGGACGTATTTTAACATGACACTCTTTCCCTATTTCCACACTTTTACGGGCACATAGGAAACAGAAGGGTCTGGTGTCCGGATGCATTCTCTTACTCTAGAAGAGTTATATTACATAGATGGGATCACAGCAGAATTTCAAAAGTAAGATAGGAAATATAAAAATATGCTATAGACTCAGGAAAAAGAAAAAAAAAAGAGAGTAATGAGCTCTAAATTGTTCTTTATTAAAAGGAAGATGTTCCAGTTTTCACTAGCGAAGCATTTAACATGAGGTAAGCAAACAGCTTCTACTCTGTATTGTAAGAGCAAGAACACTGAAAACATTAGATTTGACTGTACATGGGATTCAGTCAGAAAATACAGCAAGTATCTCAAACTTGTGTCTGATTTTATAAGAATTTAAGTTTACTAATTCCAAGCAATTTTTTAAGGAATTCCAAACCAATTTACCAGGAATTGATGCTGGAGAGGCAATAAGAAATTTATGTGTTAGCTAGTGCCTAAGGTACAGCCTTTTTGTCGAAATATGCATTTAACCGGATTCAATTTTTTAAACTTTTATTTACTTTCTATAAATTGGAGTAACCCACTGGTCAGTATATGTTGTGCCCTCCCAAAGGCTATGGATATGTTAAAATTATTGTTCTTGGAACCTTGTTCACTGATTCAAACATACCTGTCATTACTTAACAACTAGACTCAGTATTTGGGCTATATCTTGCGTAGTGATTTTGTATTAAAAGCACCATGAAGAAAGTATGAATTAATGTTTTTTTCTTCTTTTTGACATGGAAGTTCCTGTGGTTATTACCAGAGATAAATTTAGCATATATTCTCCAGAAGTATACATTTGTGGTATTTCTTTAGTCTTTATTTCTAGATTGAAAAATTACTTAACTTTGGGATACCCCTTTCATTTGTTGTCATATTTTTGAACAATTCAGCTTGTATTGTAGGGAAATATTGACATTTGGGTGTGGTTCAAGAAACAAGTTCAGTTCCATTCTTTTTTAGCAAAACTCTGAAATGAAAATGGTTTTAAGTCTCTATTTGATTTTCAGTGATGTGAGAGGGTTTGAAACATGCATGAGCTAAAGTGCTGAATAAGCTCTAGAGAAATGATACATGAACTTTCTTCTTTGAATGAACACTCTGTATAAATTTCCCTAGATGCTCAAGTAGTTAATGTAAAAGGTTTTAATTAAGAGACTCTGTGATTCCACTAAACTAAATAATTGGTTTTGCTACTCTTGTTGATGTTGAGCAAAAATTTCAAATGCATTGTTAATACCAGAACAAATGAAGATGTCCATATGCAAAGGTTTTGGCCAATTGCATAAAGCATATGCCAGATATTACAGTCAGTGAAGGGTTTTTCTTGGTATTTAAGATTCAGTGGAAAAGTAAGAGGGGCAGCTATGCCAAGAATCAATGCTGATCTTGCCAACTGCTTCTTTGAGTGACTTTATCCAGCATGAGACTAAACAATGTATTAAATACACATACAGCAGTTAGGGAATCAAATGTCAAATAACAGCTTTCTGCTATTCGAGACCAAATTTGAAACTTGGTCTAGTGCATAGATGAAGGCAAACATAAAAAGCTTTAGCATCCCTAACATCTAACAGCTAATAAAGACACATACGAATTAAACTTCTGGAGAAACTGTACTTATTTGGTTTTGGTAGTAGAGACTTTTTGCAGGGATGTTTCTTGTTGAAATTTTGATCAATGCTTTGCTTCCAGTCACCTCATTAAAATTATCGTTACTACTACAGTCCCTTTTAATGAAAAGTTTGAAAAATTGTGAAATCCTTGATGACCTGAGAACTAGCTGTAGAGGAGACCTGTTCACAGATTTTAAATTTAGTGTGTTTAGTGTGCTAAATCCTCTGACTCCCTGTGTGATCCATGGAGAAAGAAGGCAGAACCTCTCTTTCTGTTATTAAAGAGGTAATTTAAGAAGATTAACCTCACTAAACTAAGGTTAGTGTTTATGAACACTCCCTAGCCTTTCTTAATGTGATAAAAAAGCACAAAATTCTTTCAAAGACTGGCTTATTTTCAGAGAACTTCACTGATTACTACCAGGGACAACAGAGCACACACCAGACTTGTGTTTCAGTTATTTGACTATACAGTGATACCATTTCAGAACTCAGAGCTGTACAAAGGTATTTCAATAACTGTGTCTATAGTTCTGGTTTCATGAACACTGACCCTGCAGGCTTGGCTAAAGCACATCTTAGATCCTAGGCCAGCTTTCCTGTAAGAGGTAAGGAACTTGGGGATAAAGATTGAGGAATACACTCAAATCTTCCATGGATACAGGATCTGGATACGAATGGAGCATGTAGCCAGACCAAGGAACTTAAAAACACACTCAGATCTTGCTGAGTATAGTCAAGATGACCAGCATTTCTTTATAAAGATTTGTAAAACTGTCACCACAGGCTGTGTGTGTCCAGCAGATCTTTTCAGCATATATCTCTTGGGCTTGTAGAATTAACATTCCTTCAATCAAGGACACAGAGAGGAGCTAATGACTATGGAGTATGGAGTAGTTAAAGAACTGAGTGCCATGCCATCTCTTGTAATTATGTTAATAGATTTGACAGGCCTAGAAATTTTAATAACATCTTAGAAGCAAACTTCCTGAAGTAAAGAGGAAGCTATTATCTAGAGGGAAATGGAAGAAGCAAAATGGAACTACCTATTGCTATGCCCCTTATTTCCTCTTCTGTAAGGCAACAATTCCTCCATATTACCTTAGTTCTACAAAGCAATGAGATCTGATGACAGCTCTGATTACCAAAAATTATGTTCACAGTCTTATCCTGATCTTCTGATGATTATAAACCAATAGGCTTATGTTGAGCACAGCTGGGGATATTCCCAAGGACAACACACAAATCTGATTGTCTTAGTGGAAAAAAATATAGTAATGATTTTCCACAAAGCAGTTGACACAAGGGAGCATAAGTCTGGATACCAGAAAACCTTGTATTTTATGGGATTCACTCTTTTACGTATGGAAGCATGAGCTAAATCATTCTCCATTCTCTAAAGAGTATCAGAGGAACTCCATTGTGACTGGTATCTAAATAAACTCCTTCTTTGCTACGCAAGTGAAGGATCAGAAGATTTCCCATAAGCACAAAGCAGGTTTTTTTAACAGCAAAAATTTGGTGGCTTATTTCATGAAAATTATTGCCATGGTTTCAAATAAGAATTGCCATCAAACTTGGGCTTAGGAATTAGAATTACGAAAAGTATCTAAGGAAATAAGACAGCTATTTCTTTATTGGCACTTGTGTGCATTGTTAGCCAAACTGGTATCCATTTATTGGAAAAAGAAAAAGTATATTTTCAGTGGAGAAGGAACTAGATAAAAAAGAATATAGCATTTACTTCTTATAACAAACTACATTTGCCTTCCTTTCTTATGGTAGCAATTGTCCTCACAAAACAACAGGAGTGAAGATGAATGAATGTCCATAATATTCAACTCATATGAAGAAAAAAAAATCTCTTTTTTTATTAACCTACAAAGTTAATTCCTGGGATAAGACTAGACTATTTCAAGCAAAATTTCCCCCCTCCTGGGATATCACTTCTGTAAGTTTCCTGTAATTTGTCCTTTCAGCTTTTCCAGTGTTCACTGCCCTCAGCATTGTTATGTAATAGCAGTGGCATGGTAGATCATTGTAGGCATTAAAATTCAAATGAACATGGCAGTCATCCCACTTCATGACTGCTGAATCCAGAGTTTTTGAGTCTGGAGAAACATTAATTGAGGAGAGCCGTGTCTAAAAGTGTAGCCACTTGTGTAGTGGTGGCCAGGCTCTCTCTTGGCTTCTCCTAATATAAGCATGCACACAGGCACCTACTTGAGTGGCACAAGTTCTGCTAGAGGTGTTGCTAGAAAAAAGATGGCAACAGACTGCTTTTCACTGGTGAATCATGGGAGAGAAAAAGATGTCCAAGAAGTAGCCATTGCTGGCCAGGGTTAAATGAGACCAAGGGAAAAAGCAGATGCTCTGTTTTGCGATTTGTGCAGTGACCTTCCCTAAAAGAGCATGAAAAATTGTTCCTTGTCAGTCTACCTCATGAAGAAATGGAGTGGTAGAAACCACATTTGACTTCATCTTGAAGTCAATACTTTTCTTTGTGTGTGGTAAGCAGCTGGGACATGTCTTAAGAAGTTGTAAAGAATTTCCCTTCATAGCTAGGAAGTTGGGCAGAATAGACTATATAAAGGAAATTTCTTTCTTCCAGTCCTAGCCATAGATACAGCTTTGTGGTTGTAGAGTACAGAGTTTCAACAGAAAAAAGTAACTCAATTATTTCTATCTTAATTTCCACCCACAGCTCCTAAGGAATAGTCAGAAGCTTTGACTTTGAATCTGAATAAGGAGTTCCACCTCAGCCAAAAGGTATTCTTTATATTTGGAGTCTCTAGTGAAATAAAGAATGATGGAAGAAAATCCTTCCCTCACAGCTATTTCCTGTGCAAGTTGAAGGCAAACATTGTCATTGATTATACTTTATATAAAGGAACCAGAGTATGAGAATAGAAGGCTTAAAATACAATTTAAATTCAATACAATTAAAGAATATATTTTAATAAATTAAAATAATATTTTAATATCTCTTCATAATAAGAGAAAAAATTTCAGTGGATTTTTACTTCTTCAAATGATATAGCATTCTTAAAAAGTTCCATGAAATGGAGCAACATTTTTAACTTGCAATAATATGCTGCATTCTGCAGTATATTTGATACAAGTATCTCAAGTTATTTTACCCATGTTACTGGATTTACTTTTCCATAGTTCTATATTTTAAACACTAACAAATAAGTGGGAGAAGGCTAAAACAGATTAAATTGCTGCGTCATTAATCAGAAGTAGTCAGGTAGAGGACACACATACTTAGCATGCAAGGGCTATATATCAGTTTCATAAAATTCCTGTTGAATGTTGCAGTTGCAGTCTGTTGATTACAACAGTGCAAAACTTTCCTGAAACAGGGTGGTCATTAATTAGTAAAAACTTCTATAGTCTTCTATGCAAAACAAGGTAGACATTTGTGGTGTCAATAGTTACATTAATTTCAAGTGAAAACTCAGAATATAATAAAACAACAAAGAAAGCTGGAGAGAAAGTCTTTACTGACAGCAGATAAAACTCCAGATTGCAAGAGTAAAGGTCTCCTTTAAAACTTCAGAAATCTATTTTAAAGTAAGGATGATCTAGTTTAGGGAATGCAGAGATTTGAAACAGGTTGTGCAATCTTAGAATAACTGAGATTGAAAACAAGAGAGTTACTGCTAATGATTAGCATTTCACATGTCTTCTTACCTTGAGGGACACAGAGTACATATAACAATAAATCTGACTGCTTGGCTATAGCAGCCACTCCTGTGGTCAGCAAATGTGATAGTTCTATGAACAAGCAGTGAATATTTTTCTGGGAGAGGCATGACTGTGAAAGTGCCTGCGAGGCATGCACAGCAAGAAAAATAGCTATACTGTTCTAAGGATGGAGTGTATTGTCTCATTGACTCAAAGGAATTCTCTGCAAATTTGCTGACCATACTCAACTGGGAGGAGCTGTTGAGTCCCTTGAGGGCAGACAGGCCTTACAGAGAGACCTCAATAAGCTAGAGAGATGGGCAATCACCAACCGCATAAAGTTCAACAAGTGTAAGTGCTGAATTCTGCACCTGGGACAACCCTGGTTGTACGTACAGACTAGGGAACGAGTGGCTGGAAAGCAGCACAGCTGAGAGGGATCTGAAAGTCCTGGTTGATAGCAAGCTGAATATGAGCCAGCAGTGTTCCCTGGCAGCCAGGAAGGCCAACCGTGTCCTGGGGTGCATCAAGCACAGTGTGGCCAGTCTGTCAAGGGAGATGATTGTCTCGCTCTACTCCACACTGGTGCGACCTCACCTCGAGTACTGTGTGCAGGTTTCCGCTCCACAGTTCAAAAAGGACATCAAACTGCTGAAGCAAGTCCAGAGAAGGGCNAAGAGGAGGCTAAGGGGTGACCTCATTGCAGTCTATGGCTTCCTTACAGGGAGAAGAGAAGGGACGGGTACTAATCTCTTCACTCCTGTGACCAATGACAGGACTCGGGGAAATGGCAGGAAGCTGAATCAGGGGAGGTTTAGGTTGGATATCAGGAAAAGATTTTTCACCCAGAGGGGGATTGAGCACTGGAGCAGGCTCCCCAGGTAAGCAGTCACAGCACGAAGCCTGACTGAGTTCAAGAAACATGTGGATGATACTCTCAGGCACATGGTGTGACTGCTGGGGTTCCCTGCAAAGGGACAGGAGTTGGATTTGACGATCCTGGAGATCCCTTCCAACACAACATGTTCTATGGTTCTATGATTCCTTGTTTTCTGGTGCAGAAACAAGTCTTCCTTTACATTCCTTCCAACCACAAAGAGAAAGTATTTGTAGGACACTCAAATAGCCCTTCAAGTGTAACTCAACATAATAGATTTTGGTACTTAAATGAACACATGAAGAATTGGTAGAAAAATTTAAGTTCCTTTATGAGAGATTTCATTATTTTTAATATTGTGTTTAACACCAGAATGCAAAGTTAAACAGCATCCCGAAGTAGATGCTCATTGACAATAGCTAAAGTATTAAAAACAGAAAAGAAGGATTCTTTAGAGAATTACTTTGCATATATGAAACTAAGGCTCTCAGTTTCAAAGGTAAACTTTAATAGAAAATGTCAAGAAGATTTTCTGTACATTAAAGGTGGAAAAATCTGTATTTCCCTAAATATGTTTTTATTGCAAGCAAAAAGAAAAATATTGAAAGCAATAACTCCATGAAAAGAAATGAATAAGAATGAGGTGAGTAAGATCAGAAAAACAAAAGCGATAGCTTAGAAGGCAGGAATTATTAGGATAAAATGAGGATTATGGAAGTGAAAAAAACCACAAAAAACCCCAAAAAACAGCTAGACTTCACAAAGAATATAAAAACAAATAGAACAAGTCCCCTTCAGTTAATTTCTTGTATTTATAGCCTAACCACCCCTTATTTCCTCTTCTTAGTTATATTCTTGTTTGGAAAGGTAACCGAGACCCTGGAAGAGAGGTAACTTCAGACAAGAACTTCAGACAAGCACATACTATTATTAAAAGTAAACATTAGCTTCAGAGGCTCTAAAAGCACAAATTCCTGCATGTTTTGAATAAATATATTCATGAATGAATTAAGAATTAATATATTCCTAGCTAGAAGTTTCATTAACTTTATATGATTTGAGTAGCAAACAGATCTCTATTATTTACAAGTCGTGGATTTGTGGACAGCACTCATAAGAAGATATTAAGATAAAAGTGTTACTTATCTAACCACTCCTGATTTGCACAATCTAAAACACAGCAGAGGAAAAATATTGTGATGTTCAGTTCCAAAGTGCAGGTCTCACCCCAAAAATTTATTTGAGTATATACACACTATTGCAGACTTGATTTTATCTATTGTTTGTACTGGTGTCAATCTTTATTATCTCAAGTGTGTGAATTTTCCTTCACCTGCGTTTAACTGATGAAACATGTGGATACTTCGGTGAGGTAACTTTCTACTTGATGCCTTCCAGCTTTTCTTTTTTTTAAAAACCAGATGTTGAAGCTTAGTGTGTTTTTAATAGGATACAATGTGTATTTAAACTGTTTATGAGTAGTCTGACATAACAGGTACATGCAGTTCTGCCTCATGAATATCTTGGGTCCAGTATGTGCTTTCATTCGTTTAATTTCAGTGGCAGGTCAGCAGAAAGCAGTAATATAGCAGATGGAACAGCAGCAGCTGGAAGGTGGTTAAAAACAATAACATGTCAGAAAGTCAGAGAGGCTGAACACAGGCACAGCTCTGTTCTTTACTGAGACTTCATGGTCACTGAAGACTTGGGCATCTCCAAGACAGAGGATACTAGTCATACTTAGCAGCCTGGTTTGATCATTACTAAATTTGTTTAGAGTAGTTGCAAAGTCCTATGGATTACATGGAAAAGTTTAGCAGTTGAATGGAAGAAAGGGTTGACTTACTGAAGTAAAAGCCTCTGTCTCCACACACAAACTGAAGAGCATCTACCAGCTCAGCACCACAGAGTGTTTCTGGGCCAGCAGCTGCAGAACTGGTTAAGGTAAGCAAACACAGGCCAAGGTAGAAGAAATGAATGTAGGACGCAGTGTGCATCTTCACCTGCCAAGGAAGCAAAACCAGTGTCAGAATTTCCCAACAGAGACGTAAAGAAAATTACTCCTGCACCCTTGTGAGTTGAGTATGCGTATGTTCTGTAATTTATTAAAAAATACACGCAGTATTAGGAAATGTCTCACTGTAATTTTACAGTTGTCTACATATTCTAGTCCATGTACTTTGTAAATGAACTACTTCCTCTGGTGAATATTCTAGGTTCACATTCACAAGTTGTTAGAGAACCTTGTGGTAACTATGATTTATGGTTGCTCCTGCAAAAGGAGGTTATGGAAAAGTACAATAGACAGGCAAAGGGAAGCCCAGAATAACTAGAGTAAGGAAGACTAGACAACCTTGACTTGTTTTATCTGAGACCAGGTAGGCTAGGTGGGAATATGACTCTTGCCTGCCAATGTGCTGTGGGAGATAGAGGTGAAACGTGACAGAGAAGAGCTATTTAATCTAAAGAATAGCACTGGCACAAGAATAAATGGCTATAAACTGGATGGAAGGAAATTTGGCCCAGTAGGAAAAGAGTTCATAATAAGTAGTCTGTAGTTCTCCAGTCACCTTGAAATGGGAAATACCGGGACAAAACAACAGAATTTTCAAGGCAGAGCTTGCCAAAGGTATAGAAGGACTGATGTGGGACCTTCCATGGTAGGGAACCATGTTCCACAACTCTTACAGTCCCCTATTACTAGCAAGTTAATATTTGGAAGCATTCAAAAAATTAAGAGGAGTACTAATGAGAGTGTTAAGGATTTGTATTTTTACTTGATGAAAGCAGCTATTCTGTCACTGGTCTTCATTATATCCTTTTAGTCAGGTTTTGCTATGAGGTGTACACAGAAGTGATAATTCTTGTCTCATTTACATTTTGTCACAAACTATCTTTTTCCTGGACTTATGAAGGAAGGCCAATCCTCCACAGGTGTAATTTGCACGATTCCATTTATCCACTTCCTTTTGTATCAATTTATATCAACCAAAGATCTTACCCAACATATCGAAGAAGATAACTTTATTTTTTTTAAATACTAGGAAAAACTATTTATATTTAGTAGCAGGACAGTGAAGAATGTGCTTTATGCATACTAAGAACTGTTTCGGATCACTTGCCAAAAATACTAGTTTTGAAAGATCGAAATCTACATTCAATTTCATTCTCTTTCAAGGTTAACATTAGTATTGCAGTCAGGTAAGAAATTACAAATCTTTCTTGCACATACAGTTAACCTTGGCTTAAACCTACTTCGTGTTAGCAGACTAGTGCAAAGTAAATGGAGTAAAATGATTAATCTTCCCTAAAGTTTCTTTCAGGGTTTAAGGGACCATTTAATCTTATTTTTTTACAGAATTTTTTAGAAGCTGATTCAATTATCTATTGTCTGCTCACATGGGATCTCATCTGGTGGGATATTGAATCTTTTCTAGTCAATAATTTTTAAGAATTCTTATTTTCTTGGCAAGGGATCTTAGCACCTTGCTGGATGAGTCCCTTATTTCAACTTAAGTCAAACCTGAATAAGAGACAAATCTATAAATAAGACAGAATTTATTCCCCTCTATTTCCTGATATTTCCACTGTGAAAATAATGAATAAATCTAAATCCCATAATATATCATAAAAAGAAAGAATAGTTATTTTCCCATTCACAAGAGTCTTTAGCCAACTTTGCCATGCAAAAACCAGCAAGCTTTAATGCACAGACATGACTTCAGTGGAGGAAGATTGATTATAAATGAATGATGATACCATGAGACATTATTTCCTGTGATGATTCCATATCTTAACAATATCAATTTATTTTCCCTTGCCATAATTTTGCATTTCTGAGATAAATGTGATGCACCTGCAGTTTAAGATGGTTCCTAGTTCTGAGGAGGTAAAGCAGAAAGCTGTTCAGCACACTGCCTCAGAAGGCTGAAAGACATTACAAGCACAAGAATGTTATGTATTTAACAATTTGTTCTTGTATAACATTTGGGTCAGAAATAAATATAAATCTTCACCATTTAACAATTTTGTCTTTTTCAAGACTTTTCATCTGGGTTGCATTTTCAGATAAATATCAGCACTGAACTACAACAAAACAGATTATCTACTGTTTTTCCTTTAGTGAAAGCCAAAAAGGCTGCACAGGATAAACCACAGGGAATTTCTAGCTTTATCTCCAAATTTAAAAACAGTCAAGAACTTTCAAACAAATAAAAACCTTGGGCAAAAGAAAACAGACTCACATGTTTCTAGGGCTCAATCAATTATTTGTTAAATTAAGTGCTGTTAACATAGTTTATAACTTGAACTTTACTTCATAATTTTAATTACACATAACATTAGTTGATTCAATATGTTTGTGATAAAATCAAAGTTCCCATCTATGTCTGAGATGAATTTTCTTAAGAAAATACAAAATTGTAATCCAATACTGCTCCAGGTTCTTTACAAACAGGCAGGGTGCTTGCAATGTCCCCAATTAGACTAGAAAGTTGAGAGTTTAAAAGAAAATGCATTGGCATGTGGGTGGGGTTTACTGAAGCATCTAATTACATTTGGAAATTGAATACAGGTTCAGGATGAGCCTGGTTAAGCACTTTTTTAGTTGCATAGAATGACTGACCATATTTTCACAGCTGGAATTTCCTCTTTTTTTTCAGTAAAATAACCAGCTTTTGCTGCATTCCTCTTTTAATAGTCCAGGAGAGTGGCACCAGAGAGGAATGTCATATATGAACACTCTACATCTCTTTTACTTCTTAATTCTTCTATATAAGACCTGTTCATCTAGCAAACTATCAGTTGGCACAAGTTGTCCATAAGAATTCTTCACATGCTTGGTAATTTCAATAACATATATGAACATCTATATTAATTATAAATATCTTGAAGGGGGCAACATTTTTACAGATAATATATGCTACAGAAATAAATTAAGATTTATAGTCAAAATTACATTTTATTACATAGAGGTTGGACCTGATTACTAAACTATAGTATAAGTATGTAATTAGTATGTATGAACAGTATTCACTAGTAATTACTATATAAATAAAGCACACACACTCTAGAATAGATCAAGGTTTAAATACTGCTAACTTTGATTAAAGAATCTGAGCTACATCTTAGCCTAAATCAATATGTTTCATTGATTCCAAGGAAGCCTGGCAGGATGCACCAGCTGAGAAACTAGCACACTACTTTTATGTCTCTTAGTGCCTTGCTCAATACTTGAAAAAAATCACCTTAATCTTTCAAGTGTATTTGAAGTGATGCCCATTTGTACATTAAGAGAGTGGTTTCATCTATTGAAATTACAGATATGCTCTTTTGAATCACATTCAGGAATGAGGTAAGTGTGTTTTAAGTGTAAGACACTCTAAAAAATTAATAAGGCCCTGAACAATTAAAATAGAAGAATTCTGTCAACTGCATAAGTGTCCTTGCAAAATATTAAAGAAACAAAGTTCTGGATAGATATTAATTTGCTGATAATGGAAAGTTGAACTAGGGCCAATTGACAGAAACAGAGGTCAATGCCCCTACTGAAGCCAAATTTACTTAAAGACAGTTTATATTAATGTGTAGAAATTATAGGGTTATAACATGGAACTTCACATGCAAACTTTCCTGAAACAGCCCTCCCTACAAGGGAAAACTTGGAGATGAACGTGCAGGGGAATTTCCATTTTCTTTATGTACAATTGCTTAAGCTACACAAATATGCAAGGTCAGCAAGAGTTGCAGCTAGTTTCTAATGTAGAAAACAAACTGAACTTCACATTTACTTTAAGTTTATGAAAGCAAAAAACAAGTAAATGCTACAATGCTGCCAGAAAATTGCTGCAGTGACAACATGCCTTAAAAGTTTCCCTGTGAAAGCATGAACCTTTAATCTATAACTGTGTATAGTAAGACTGCAGAAACTTGACATATGAATAATACCTTTTTTCCTATAAAACCCTGCACCTGCAGAAAATAGCTAAAAGTTCTTGTTTTCAGAAGCACTAAAACAATATAGACAATGATGTAATTGGAACCTTTAACAATGACATAACTGAAATATTGCAAAGTTCTCTGAATAGAAGTGAAATTTAAGACATGTATCTCCAATAGTTTACCCTTACAGTTATCAATGTAATTGCAACTATTACATACAGCCATTTTCCAGATCACATAAAATTGCATGTTCAGCAATTTATAAATAATTCTCAGTTCTAAAATAATGTCATTGAAAAGTGCACAATACTCTTCAAACCAGAAGCAGACAATACACATTAAAATAAAACAAAAAAATTATTTGAAATAGTAATAAATATTTACCTTCAAGAAATCACAAAAGCAGCACTTAACTAATTGTGTTGAAAGACTGTTGATTTTTTCCATTGCTTCTTAAAAGTGCAAAGTCTGGAAATGAATTTGTTAGCAGTAATGATGAGAAAAAAGAAATCCAGAGAGATGTGAGATGTTGAGAGCAATGTCACATTTCAATATTGAGGACTTTATTCCATTGCGCAGGCTCTATCTGCTCTGATTTTAGCAGTGACAGTGAGATTTAGCAAACAGAAGAGGGATTTAGAGAAAATCCTCACATTTATCTACATTACACAGACACTGTAGACAGGAAACAGCTGGGGGAGCATTTGCCTTCTCTCTCTCTCCCTCTTCTGGCAAAGTTACCGAGTAAGGACTTTTTTGGGCATGGTGACAAATAACATCATACCTTTGCATTTTAAAACTAGAGCACAGAAGCATATTTTTTTCCCTTTGAAAGAATGTGAATTAGTGACTGAGGGGTTAGCAGACAAAAAAGGTTGTGCTGCCATGAAAAATAAGAAAATGTAATCTGGTTAACTTTCAGTTAGCTATGTGTGCATTTGTATTTATGTGTGTGTGTGTGTGCAATTCAAATATATAAAAACTTACATGTGTAAGGACATTGTATATACGTGCATACCTTTGTATATATGTACTCATTTTATTTATACATAGAGGCACAGGTATTTTATTTATATAGTATAGAAAGACAAGCAGTCACTTATCTACTTTTTTCTTAATGCATCTTTATGTTATTAAACTTGGCACACCTATATGCTGAGTAACAATTAAAATCTCCAACTCCCTGTGCTATTAACCCTAAAATAGCAGTTTGTAATTTGCTAAAAAGGACAGAATTGTTGAACACTATTTGTAAATAGGGCAAAATATCTTTGTGATCTTATAACAACCACACAGGAAAAGTCATATAATTTCCTAGAATTTACAGGACTACGAATATAGTAACACAAGTATCCCAGTTTGGGGGGCTTCCATGACATTCATCTTAAAGGTGCTGTTGTAATAATAAAGAGGTTTCCCCCTTTTGTACTAGTAATCTTAATAATTACTCTTAGTAAGAATTTAAATGACATTGGGAAAGAGACAATTCAACTTTGTTAATTCTGCAATACCTAACTTTTCCCTTTTTATTTTTTCTCAATTATGAGTACATTATAAATAACACCAGCTGGCCAGCAACATGCTCTCACGGGTTATGATGTCATTCAAATCCCTCAACTGTGCTAGTGGCTTGCAATGTGCTCCAAGCCAGCTGTTTTTCTATTTATAATGTATGCTTACATTTCAATACTTAGCTATTGAGAATGAAGTTGTGATGCTGTTTTATAGATACAATTTGTACTTGTTACCCTTTGGTTTTGGAAGACGGCATCTAAAAGTAGAGGATTAAACAAGACTGCAGCTCTAGAGACCAAATACATATCACAAACAATGCATGTTTTCCATAAAAGTTATTCCAGAACATTGCATTTTGTCCCTGTCCTCTTCCACTCGAGTGTAAGTTGCATGCTGAGGTGCTAGCTGTAATTTATTATTGAAAATAACAACTGAGATTATGTTGGCCAGGGTCCATTCTCAGTTTTCAGATCCACCTTGAACTATATGGTGCTTGCCAGGCAGAAAGGACACCTTTAAATATTTGTATCCTCTGTGAATGGCTAATGTGTATGGTTAGCTAAGCTGATTAATCTTTGGAAAGGATTTCTGCTAATGTAACATACTGGCAGAACCACAGGGGGGTGTGAGGTAAGTTTGTTTAGTTCAGGTAATACCAATATTTCAAGTATCCTAATACACATTTTTACTGTGGGTACTGTATTTTAATATTCTGATCTGGTTTATTGTTCCCTCTGCATTTCAGAGGTCATTGAATGGCATTATTCTCCACATAGCTTGACATAACCTGCTGCAACTCATAGCACATGTATCACTTATTTCACCAGCCTAACAGGAGAATGTGAGATGAAAAATTATCAAAGCTCTGATATTCTTCTTTTTTATTTATACAGTACTGCAGATGAGTGCACATACTTCTGCCTTTTACCTCCTAAATAACAGGAGGAATCCACTCATTCATCATTTCCCCACTTCACAAGCTTAAAACCCTCATTTCACTCCTCACTGCTTGCTTTCTTCTAGGTTTCATCACACC
The DNA here is from genome assembly GCA_013398125.1 of Aegotheles bennettii. NCBI lineage: Eukaryota > Metazoa > Chordata > Aves > Caprimulgiformes > Aegothelidae > Aegotheles > Aegotheles bennettii. The sequence continues at coordinate 619 of VZRW01000868.1, read as the reverse complement.
CCTCTTGGTCATGAGACCTGCATGCAGTAGAAGATGCAACTTTTGACTTTCAGAGTATCCAGAGAATCGTGGTGTCCCTATACAATAGCTAACCCTGTTTCTTTCCATGGAGCCATTCTGAATTCCTAATCCTCATTCCACCCAACCAGCCTAAATTTCTGATGCACTTCACTTCTTTTAGTTCTTCTTTCAAAGTGGCATTGTAAAAAAGCAGGAAAACAGAATAGATTCAAGAGAGGTTTTTGGTAGTAGTTTTTAGACTCAGTGCAGTGCTTTTGCTCACTAACAAGTAATTCCATTTATTTTCTAGAAAATTAAACACTCCTCAGGGTATATTGATCTGCAGACCATTACTTTCCTAAAATACAGCTCCTATTCTGGTGATAATATTCTATTTAGTATAGCAGTCTGTTAATTAATGGAGATTGTTCATTTCTCCTTTGTTAAATACAATAGCTTTTACTTTATAAACAATTTAGAATATACTATATGATTACTATATTATGATTGAATGCTTATGCAATTGCATATATTCCCTTGAATAAAATTCATCTGTAAGTTACAGAATGTATGATAGTCATCAAAATACTGACAAAAGATGTCCAGATAAAAAAAAAAA